>JALMQS010000127.1:9090172-9274152 GCA_024734495.1 Forficula auricularia
CATCGGAGAGAGGGGTTAAAGGCCTGAATTTAAAATTGATTCTATTTGACACAAAAGAGTTTCTAGCTCCAACAACGTTAAAAAAAGCTCTGTCCTACAATTCTTTTTATGTATTGTTTACAAACACGCACAGATGATTCCCAAAGTCCACCGAAGTGAGGGCTGCAGGTGGAGTACAAAAGACCAACAGATTGAATTCTCTGATAAGAACTTCATTACTTCATTATTTTTCATTTTTGAAATCAATTGGTTCAATTCCGACCTGGACAACTTTTTTGAAGCGGAGACAAATGTTGTTCCATTGTCTGAATATATCCTTTTGGGAACCCCTCTGCGGGCAATAAATCTTTTTTTAAAGCATTTAAGAAACATTCTGTACTGAGATCCGTACAAACTTCGAAATGACAAGCTTTAGTGGCGAAACACACAAATGTGGAAACGTAAAACCTTTATTGGAACCTCGTCTCAGATTTATGGGACCATGAATGGGCCGAAAAAGTCTACTCCTGTATTTCAAAGGGTCGGGATTGACTCTATCAACAGTAATTTCCCATTAAGGGTGTGTAGGTTAGCGGCTTCTGTTTGAAGCATGTAATGCATTCACGGCAAACCTTTCTTATTAACTTTCTCCCTTGTACTATCCAAAATTTTAGTCTGAGCAAGGCCGAATAACATTAGGGGCCTGCATGTAAGTACTTGGGAATGATGCTGACCTAACTAATAATTTAGTTATGTAACAACTTTTCGATATTAAAGGATGCTTTTTGGTTGTAGGGGATGTTAGCTTCTTCTAAACGACCTCCTACCTTTAACAAGTGGAATTTGTCCAAGAATAATAGTTAGGATGTTAGATTTTCTATCTAACGGCTCCTGATTTTCTAAGCTTAAGTTATTTCTGTGACAAAACTTATTTGGCTGTATTTAATCAAATTTAATAATGAATTCTCTATCCAAAGGACGTATAGTTTTAAAATTTTTAAACTTTTCTTTAAAAAGATCTAAAATTATGTGAATTAGAAACCCATTTGTCTAATTTAAAATGACCTTTACCTAAAACATAATTTAAATCTTTTATTAATGTTAAAAAGGCTTTGTGGAGAATCACTCCCTATTAAAAAAATCATCTAGATATGTATTCTTTTTAATTATAGATTCTACTTGTAAGTAATTTGCAGAATTTTTCTCTGCTAAATCAAATTAAACATCTTATCGCTAGGTAAGCCGCTGAGCCAATCCAAATGGTAACAACTAAACCTGTAGATGTTTATGACATCTTCCTGCATGTCTTTCCACAGAATTCTTAAATAATTCCGGTGGTCAGATCGATTAAAATTTGAAGATACATTTTTACAATATCTGTAGTGACTACAAATTTGTAAGTGCGAAACCTGGTTAAAACTAGACGTATGTCATTCTGGAGGGTGTCACCTACCTCTAGGCAATCATTCAATGAATATTTTGAGGAAGACTTAGCTGATCCATTCAAAACTATTCTTAGGGGACTATTTTCACCCTTGTATACCCCGAAATGTGGGAGATAAAATTGTTGATTGTTTCTTGTTTTATCATGCATAGTAAGAGGATCTACTAATTCAATAATAAAATTTAATTCTTTTAATGTATCAAAGTACTGAAAATATTCTTCCTTTTAATAGAGATTGCTATTTAATTTAACTTCTTGTCTTTTTAACATGGTAAGAGCTTTGTGCAGCGAGTCACCTAAAATTGGGATCAATTTCAGAAAGGTAAGTGCCACTTGTAATTGGCCAATGCATTTTCCCTTTTAATACTAAATTGGAATTGTAACTCTGCATTTGAAATGCTATCTGCTGCATGGTCTGGCGTCGAATCCAAGTCCATCAGCTTTAAAACATTAGAATTAATTTCTTCTAACGTTGCTGCTGCATAAGTATTTTTATTATTAAAATTGAAATCGTTTTTGTATAATGCTTCGGCCTTTCCGAAGACAATCCAACCTAACGAGGTATTCTGTGCTACAAGATTTTGATTCGACTTCTTCTCAATGTCAAGCTAGCATTAATTTTGAAAAATAAATCTGCTCCTATTAGACTCCAGTGGTGTGGGGTGTATTAAACGTACCATCTGATAACGGTAACCCACTAATAAATTTAAATTGACTTTTTTTAAAGGGACTGAAGGTATAGTCAAATTTAGGCTGTTTACAACATAGAATGGTGCATCCAATTCATAGCTATCATCGACAATTGAACCAATTTTCAAATTTACTAAACCTTTAGATGAAGTTACGTGTTGGCCCTTTAAACCTTTACATTCAAGGGTGTTCTGTTTTTTAAACCTAATTGATTAACAATTTCCTCTGAGATTAGAGAAATCTCACTTCCGGTATCAATGAAAGCACGAATATGTACCTCACGTCCAGAAATGTCTTGTGTTTTGATGAGTCATTTAATAATCGTTGTGGATCCGTCCACTCCGCAGTGTCCTGATGTCTTGAGGAAGACTTTGTGTCAGTTTGTTCTCCGGCCTTTTTATCCTCTGGGCCTTTTGGACCACTCCGCCCTCCGATTTCAGTGAAGAGTTCGTTTTTGAATTACTGCAAAAATGTAAAAGTGGAGACAGTTTAAGACCACAGCGACAATTAAAGCGTTTACAATCATTTACACGAGAAGGAGAAAAACATTTACACAATTGTTTTGATTTACAAACTTTGACCTTTCTTCTAAAGAAAGCTTTTTAAATTTTTCACATTGCCACAAGCCATGCTGTTTTAAACAAAGTTTGCACTTCTAGTCTTTATTAAAAAACCCGTACATTTAAAGATCTTGCACTGTTGCTTTTTAAATTGTACTTTTTGCTTGTTAACATTAAAACTGTGCGAATCTAAATAAGAATCTGCTTGTCTTTCTATGAAAATTAAAAGTGTGTCTAGACTCGGTATTTCGTCATGGTTTTCTAACGTGAGTAACCAGTTTTGATGTACTTTTGCATCTAATTTGGAAGACACTAGTCTTACCAGTATGGGATTCCATTGATCAGTATTAATACTTTTCTTAAAATTTTTGACTTGTGCAATGGTTTGCCTAACCGCTAAACTTTGATAAAACCTTGAATTAGAGGATGTGATACATTTTTAAATTTAATAATTTATCTATTAAATCAAAAACAATTTTTCTATACTTATAATATTTACTTTCGCAATAATTCAATGGCTACTTGGTAATTTTGATTGGTCAAATCTAAGTGCCTAATTAAGCGAAGCGTCTCTTCAGCTTCAAAAAACTTTTAAGTACTGAAGCTTTTTGACATTGGCTGAGTGAATTATTTTGAATAATTGCTGCATCAAATTGATGTTTGAAAGCAGGATAACGTGTGTATACACCATTAAATTTTTCCAACTCACTTTTGGAAGATTTATGTATGTTTTTTGGTTCAGAACTTCCGAACTGGTTTCTGAATCATTTGACGGTTTAGCAGTTTTCAATTTAGATAATTTATCTAAGAGTTTATATTTAAGATTATTGAGCTCGCGTGAAGTTGTGGTAATTTCCGTAATTATCGGAATAATGGTTGCTTCATTTTGTAACTCGTGTTCATAAATGTATTTTTAAGCTATTATCTATGTCCAAAAAGATTTGTGTTACTTTTTCTATACTATGATTGTAAGAATCTGTAGAGCTAAATTTTTTTCCGACATAAAATTCTTAAAAATTCATCGCTTTAATTTTATTAAGGCCCACCTGGCTGCTATTTGTTTTATTTGCTTCTCCAGGTCATCTTGAGATATCTATTTTATAGCTATTTATTTAATATAGTATTAGATTTGTTTTATTAACGGTCGCCACCAGAATTTATAACCAATTTTTCAAAATACTAATAACAAATTTGTTTTGAGAACTATTTGGGTGTTGGTTCAATCACGCAGTCGTTAGCTGATTGTGGGCTGGTCCTGTCACCAGGTCGCCAGATGTTTGGGGGTCGGGATTCTTAAGGCCAATTAATTTTTCAATCAATTGACTAATATCGAAGAACGTGTTTACCCTAAATGGACTTGCTTCCCGTGAAGTCTAGCCTCAGAACGCTTTGGTTGATGCAAACAGATTCCGGATATCAACCCTTTGCTAAGAAGGATGTATACCGGGCCAGGAAGCGTTAGTGAAAAACCACCCTTAATAGCGCTTCGTATCCAAAGACTTCAAAAAAAAAGGAACCGTTAAATGAATTGGTTTGACCGCAGGTTCGAATAATGCTAGTAATCAAAACTACTTTGAAAAAATGGTAAATGTTCTTGGAAAATATTCTTATTTTTAAAGTTCAAATAAATTGTGATTTTGTCTTTAATAATAATCAAAAACAGGATTGGTTATTAAACAAAAAATAAAATATATATCTCAAAGATGGAAGACTCCTTATTATTTCTTATTTGTTAAATATGGCGGAGGAAGCAATATAAAACTCAAATTTAATATTTCTCAACAAAATAACAACTTTTATTTTCTTTTAATAAATCAGCAGTGGAAAAATATCAAATGCACATGTTATAGTAACATTATGTTTTATAAAATAAATACAGTTTTATATAATTAATATATTAATTGTAACATAGCAATATTTCATGAATTAATTGATAATTATATCAATTGAGTAATACAACTCTGAATTAAAGAGTGAATTATTTTCAATATAATAGAAAAATATTTCTAATATTTAATGATTAATATATAAACAGTTTTACAAATAATTATTAAACTACTTAGCTTGTTTTTCAACACGATTGTTCCAAAAGAAATTATTTTTCGTCAATTGAAAACGTTAGCTGAAGCCTTTCTCTTAAAGAGGATGTATCCGTCCTTGTTCCACACTAAAATCTTGCATTAGTTGGAAACAAAGCAATTTGAGAAATCCTTTTCTCTGGAGTTCCTTTGAACCCGTCAATTCAGGTTGATAATTAGCGTATAATTAATCAAACAAGATATTTAAAGATGGCGGATTAACACCAGCGTGGGTGAAAAAACGCAACGAACCAGCTACTGTATACGAGCTGTTCAAAATGGCCTCGCAAGGCAATGAAGATCTTTCTCGCTAAAAAGCAAAGAACAGCATCCTATGGGTCCGACCAGTGTAAGAGGAAGGACACAACGAACCAGCCACTGTATAATGGGCTGTTCAATGGCCGCGCAGGCAGTAGAGTTCTCTCTCGCTTAACAAGACGAGCAGAGCAACCCGAGTTCGGTCTACATGAAGGCAGAGCGTAAAACCAACTGAGCTCGCCCGGTTTCACTAGCTGTGAAGAGGGCCCAGACGGTCACGTGATCAAAACTAGGATTTTGATTGGTGAACGTCACACATTTTTTATGACTGTATTTTTGTTCTCTCGAAAGGCTTGCTTAACAGCGACTGGAATTCGTATTTTTCTCTAAATAAATTTCCTTTGAAACGACAAAGTATTGAATTACTGCCAGTATAATTAATTTTTGATTGAAAAGATATCAGTTTTGTTGTGAAATTGAATCTTTTTCTAGAATATTTTAAATAAAGATATTAAAATATCCTTTACAATAGGAAAATGAAAACAAATTTCTATAATATTTTTTTTGATAAATTGAAAACTTAAAACTATTTGAATTAATTTTAATTAAATTAATTAACATAAAAAAAAAGGCTGAAAACTCTTAAGTTTGAACATAACTCCCCAATTTTTGTTAAAAGATCCTCTTTTAACGAATTAAAACTAAAGTCTTTAAAGTGTCTTTGACAGCTGGGTGAGTTTTGACATTTCACAGATGTTTTCAGAATATGGACTTTGTCACTTTACATATGATAAACATTTCTTTTTTTTTTTTTTAAAAAAATTTAATGATCTTAAAACTAATTACTTAAATACTAATGGTGTTTGTTTTGGTTAGACAAAATCATTTTGTTTATCAACTTATAAACTAAATTTCTATTGGCAATGGGGCCAATTTGACAACTGGTCTTGTTATTGTTCCCAACTGGGTTTTCAACTTAACCACCCTCACGGTACCATCTTTGCCTGGAAAAACTTCCAGTACACGTCCTAACTTCCACTGGTTAGTCAGTGTATTTTTGTCTTGTATAAGAACTAATTGATTTACAACAAGGTTTACAATTTTGGTTTTACCTTTATACCGTTGTTGTAAAGTGTTTAGATAGTTATTGGACCAAGCTTTCCAAAAACCGGCTTTTAAATTTTCTAAAAATTTGAATCTTTGATTTAATTTACAATTTCTTTCTTGACAATGTTCTAATACTGGTAATTGTACAAGAGGTTGACCAACTAGAAAATGTCCAGGTGACAAGTATTCAAGACTTTCACTGTCATCGGAGAGAGGGGTTAAAGGCCTTGAATTTAAAATTGATTCTATTTGACACAAAAGAGTTTCTAGCTCCAACAACGTTAAAAAGCTCTGTCCTACAATTCTTTTAAGGTATTGTTTACAAACACGCACAGATGATTCCCAAAGTCCACCGAAGTGAGGGCTGTAGGTGGGTACAAAAGACCAACAGATTGAATTCTCTGATAAGAACTTCATTACTTCATTATTTTTCATTTTTGAAATCAATTGGTTCAATTCCGACCTGACAACTTTGGAAGCGGAGACAAATGTTGTTCCATTGTCTGAATATATCCTTTTGGGAACCCCTCTGCGGGCAATAAATCTTTTTAAAGCATTTAAGAAACATTCTGTACTGAGATCCGTACAAACTTCGAAATGACAAGCTTTAGTGGCGAAACACACAAATGTGGAAACGTAAACCTTTTGTGGCTTGGAACCTCGTCTCAGATTTAAGTGGACCATGAATGGGCCGAAAAAGTCTACTCCTGTATTTTCAAAGGGTCGTGAAGGATTGACTCTATCACCAGGTAAATTTCCCATTAAGGGTGTGTAGGTTAGCGGCTTCTGTTTGAAGCATGTAATGCATTCACGGCAAACCTTTCTTATTAACTTTCTCCCTTGTACTATCCAAAATTTTAGTCTGAGCAAGGCCGAAATAACATTAGGGCCTGCATGTAAGTACTTTAAATGATAAGACCTAACTAATAATTTAGTTATGTAACAACTTTTCGATATTATTAAAGGATGCTTTTGGTTGTAGGGGATGTTAGCTTCTTCTAAACGACCTCCTACCCTTAACAAGTGGAATTTGTCCAAGAATGGGTTTAAAGTTAGGATGTTAGATTTTCTATCTAACGGCTCCTGATTTTCTAAGCTAGTTATTTCTGTGACAAAACTTATTTGGCTGTATTTAATCAAATTTAATAATGAATTCTCTCTATCCAAAGGACGTATAGTTTTAAAATTTTTAAACTTTTCTTTATAATCATCGGGATATTCCCTTTTTATTTTTAAATAGATACAGAACTTTTTGAGTATTGAAAGGTGAGAAACTAATCTTTCCAATGAAGAGAATTGTGACAAATATTTATCTATTACTTCTTCTTTTTTGAGAAGTGAGTGCACAAAACTTACAACTTCTTTTTTATTTTCTTCCTCTGGGGTTTTAACCTCGTTGAGGAATTTAAATGGGGTGGGGTTTGATAAAAAGTGTGCTTTGTAACCCTTTTTCCAAAATTCTGTGTTTAAAAAATTTTCTACTGAAATCCCTCTGGTCCCCAAGTCTGCAGGGTTTTCTGCGGTTGGAACATGTGACCAGGAGTGAGGAAAATCTAAACTCTGTATTTCAGTAATCCTATTAGAAACGAAAGTTTTAAATTTGTAAGGTGGGCTGGAAATCCAGTTCAAAACTACTGTAGAGTCTGAAAGTAAATAAATGAATTCAAGTTTGATTTCAAAGGCCCTTAAGATAAATTTTATGGAGTTAACTAAAGTTAAAGCTGCGGTTAATTCTAACCTTGGAATTGTTAAAGACCTTAAAGGAGCTAATTCATAGAATTTTGCATAAATCAAGTTTGAGTCAATATAATTATTTTGCGAATCATATTCTACTAAATAAATTACAGCTCCATAAGCTAATTCACTAGAGTCTGCATATCCAAATAATTTAAACTTGGACAAAGTATTTTTAAATAAATATCTTTGTATTCTGAAATTCGAAATTTGTGTCATCTCTTTTCTAAAGTTTGACCACACAGCTCCTGATAAGCATAGGGTACAGGATCATCCCAGTTGAGTCCTGCTTTCCACAAACTTTGAAATATGATTTTAAAAGTTATAATGCAAGGTGAAATCCATCCCAATGGATCATAAATCTTGGCTAGATCTGACAAAATGTTTCTCTTTGTGAGATTCTCATTAGAAAAAGAGGTGAAATTAAAAGAAAATTGATCTGAATCTGAGAACCAAACTAAACCTAAGACTGTAGAATGGTCTCCAAAAGGAATAAATTTAGACTGAGCAGTTAAAATATTTTCTTTTTGCAAAAGATCTAAAATTAAGGGGGAATTAGAAACCCATTTGTCTAATTTAAAATGACCTTTACCTAAAACATAATTTAAATCTTTTATTAATGTTAAAAGGCTTTGTGGAGAATCACTCCCTATTAAAAAATCATCTAGATAAGTATTCTTTTTAATTATAGATTCTACTTGTGGGTACTCTGCAGAATTTTTCTCT
The DNA here is from genome assembly GCA_024734495.1 of Forficula auricularia. Taxonomy (NCBI): domain Eukaryota; kingdom Metazoa; phylum Arthropoda; class Insecta; order Dermaptera; family Forficulidae; genus Forficula; species Forficula auricularia. Next base: position 9,098,749 of record JALMQS010000127.1, read on the forward strand.
GCTAACCAAATTAAACATCTTATCGCTAGGTAAGCCGCTGGAGCTAATCCAAATGGTAAACAACTAAACCTGTAGATGTTTATGACATCTTCCTGCATGTCTTTCCACAGAATTCTTAAATAATTCCGGTGGTCAGGATCGATTAAAATTTGAAGATACATTTTTACAATATCTGTAGTGACTACAAATTTGTAAGTGCGAAACCTGGTTAAAACTAGACGTATGTCATTCTGGAGGGTGTCACCTACCTCTAGGCAATCATTCAATGAATATTTTGAGGAAGACTTAGCTGATCCATTCAAAACTATTCTTAGGGGACTATTTTCACCCTTGTATACCCCGAAATGTGGGAGGTAAAATTGTTGATTGTTTTTTGTTTTATCATGCATAGTAAGAGGACCTACTAATTCAATAAAATTTAATTCTTTTAATGTATCAAAGTACTGAAAATATTCTTCCTTTAATAGAGGATTGCTATTTAATTTAACTTCTTGTCTTTTTAACATGGTAAGAGCTTTGTGCAGCGAGTCACCTAAAATTGGGGGATCAATTTTGAAAGGTAGTGCCACTTGTAATTGGCCACTTCCATTCTCTTTAATACTAAATTGGAATTGTAACTCTGCATTTGAAATGCTATCTGCTGCATGGTCTGGCGTCGAATCCAAGTCCATCAGCTTTAAAACATTAGAATTAATTTCTTCTAACGTTGCTGCTGCATAAGTATTTTTATTATTAAAATTGAAATCGTTTTTGTATAATGCTTCGGCCTTTCCGAAGACAATCCAACCTAACGAGGTATTCTGTGCTACAAGATTTTGATCTTGACTTTTCCTAATGTCGTTTAGCATTAATTTTGAAAATAAATCTGCTCCTATTAGGACTCCAGTGGTGTGGGGTGTATTAAACGTACCATCTGATAACGGTAACCCACTAATAAATTTAAATTGACTTCTTTTTAAAGGGACTGAAGGTATAGTCAAATTTAGGCTGTTTACAACATAGAATGGTGCATCCAATTCATAGCTATCATCGACAATTGAACCAATTTTCAAATTTACTAAACCTTTAGATGAAGTTACGTGTTGGCCCTTTAAACCTTTTACATTCAAAAGGGCGTTCTGTTTTTCTAAACCTAATTGATTAACAATTTCCTCTGAGATTAGAGAAATCTCACTTCCGGTATCAATGAAAGCACGAATGTGTACCTCACGTCCAGAAATGTCTTGTGTTTTGATGAGAGCTCGGCTTAATAACGTTGTGGATCCGTCCACTCCGCAGTGTCCTGATGTCTTGGAGGAAGACTTTGTGTCAGTTTGTTCTCCGGCCTTTTTATCCTCTGGGTCTTTTTGGACCACTCCGCCCTCCGATTTCAGTGAAGAGTTCGTTTTTGAATTACTGCAAAAATGTAAAAGTGGAGACAGTTTAAAGCCGCAACGACAATTAAAGCGTTTACAATCATTCACATAATGAGAAGGAGAAAAACATTTTTTACACAATTTGTTTTGATTTACAAACTTTGACCTTTCTTCTAAAGAAAGCTTTTTAAATTTTTCACATTGCCACAAGCCATGCTGTTTTAAACAAAGCTTGCAACTTAGGTCTTTATTAGATGCATGTACATTTAAAGATTTTGCACTATTGCTTTCTTTAAATTGTACTTTTTGTTTGTTAATATTAAAACTGTGCGAATCTAAATAAGAATCTGCTTGTCTTTCTATGAAAATTAAAAGTGTGTCTAGACTCGGTATTTCGTCATGGTTTTCTAACGTGAGTAACCAGTCCTGATGTACTTTTGCATCTAATTTGGAAGACACTAGTCTTACCAGTATGGGATTCCATTGATCAGTATTAATACTTAAATTTTTTAATTGTGCAATGGTTTGCCTAACCGTGCTGGTTAAACTTTGATAAAACCTTGAATTAGGAGATGTGATATTTTTTAAATTTAATAATTTATCTATTAAATCAAAAACAATTTTTCTATACTTATAATATTTACTTTCTAATAATTCAATGGCTACTTGGTAATTTTGATTAGTCAAATCTAAGTGCCTAATTAAGTTTAAAGGCTCCTCAGTCAAAAAACTTTTTAAGTACTGAAGCTTTTGACATTGGCTGAGTGAATTATTTGAATCAATTGCTGCATCAAATTGATGTTTGAAAGCAGGATAACGTGTGTATACACCATTAAATTTTTCCAACTCAATTTTTGGAAGATTTATGTGTATGTTTTTTGGTTCAGAATCCTCTGAACTGGTTTCTGAATCATTTGACGGTTTAGCAGTTTTTAATTTAGATAATTTATCTAAGAGTTTATATTTAAGATTATTGAGCTCGCGTGAAGTTGTGGTAATTTCCGAAATTATCGGAATAATGGTTGCTTCATTTTGTAACTCGTGTTCATAAATGTATTTTAAGCTATTATGCTATGTCCAAAAGGATTTGTGTTACTCTTTCTATACTATGATTGTAAGAATCTGTAGAGCTAAATTCTTTTTCCGACATAAATTCTAAAAAGTCACTGCTTTCTAATTTTATTAAGGCCCACTTGGCTGCTATTTGTTTTATTTGCTTCTCCAGAGTCATCTTGAGATATCTATTTTATAGCTATTTATTTAATATAGTATTAGATTTGTTTTATTAACGGTCGCCACCAGAATTTATAACCAATTTTTCAAAATACTAATAACAAATTTGTTTTGAGAACTATTTGGGTGTTGGTTCAATCACGCAGTCGTTAGCTGATTGTGGGTTGGTCCTGTCACCAGGTCGCCAGATGTTTGGGGGTCGGGATTCTTAAGGCCAATTAATTTTTCAATCAATTGACTAATATCGAAGAACGTGTTTACACCCTAAATGGACTTGCTTCCCGTGAAGTCTAGCTCAGAACGCTTTGGTTGATGCAAACAGATTCTTGGATATCAACCCCTTTGCTAAGAAGGATGTATACCGGGCCAGGAAGCGTTAGTGAAAAACCACCCTTAATAGCGCTTCGCATCCAAAGACTTCAAAAAAAAAGGAACCGTTAAATGAATTGGTTTGACCGCAGGTTCGAATAATGTGCTAGTAATCAAAACTACTTTGAAAAATGGTAAATGTTCTGGAAAATATTCTTATTTTTAAAGTTCAAATAAATAGTGATTTTGTTTTTAATAATAATTAAAAACAGGATTGGTTATTAAACAAAATAAAATATATATCTCAAAGATGGAAGACTCCTTATTATTTCTTATTTTTTAAATATGGCGGAGGAAGCAATATAAAACTCAAATTTAATATTTAAACAAAATAACAACTTTTTATTTTCTTTTAATAAATCAGCAGTGGAAAAATATCAAATGCACATGTTATAGTAACATTATGTTTTATAAAATAAATACAGTTTTATATAATTAATATATTAATTGTAACATAGCAATATTTCATGAATTAATTGATAATTATATCAATTGAGTAATACAACTCTGAATTAAAGAGTGAATTATTTTCAATATAATAGAAAAATATTTCTAATATTTAATGATTAATATATAAACAGTTTTACAAATAATTATTAAACTACTTAGCTTGTTTTTCAACACGATTGTTCCAAAAGAAATTATTTTTCGTCAATTGAAAACGTTAGCTGAAGCCTTTCTCTTAAAGAGGATGTATCCGTCCTTGTTCCACACTAAAATCTTGCATTAGTTGGAAACAAAGCAATTTGAGAAATCCTTTTCTCTGGAGTTCCTTTGAACCCGTCAATTCAGGTTGATAATTAGCGTATAATTAATCAAACAAGATATTTAAAGATGGCGGATTAACACCAGCGTGGGTGAAAAAACGCAACGAACCAGCTACTGTATACGAGCTGTTCAAAATGGCCTCGCAAGGCAATGAAGATCTTTCTCGCTAAAAAGCAAAGAACAGCATCCTATGGGTCCGACCAGTGTAAGAGGAAGGACACAACGAACCAGCCACTGTATAATGGGCTGTTCAATGGCCGCGCAGGCAGTAGAGTTCTCTCTCGCTTAACAAGACGAGCAGAGCAACCCGAGTTCGGTCTACATAAAGGCAGAGCGTAAAACCAACTGAGCTCGCCCGGTTTCACTAGCTGTGAAGAGGGCCCAGACGGTCACGTGATCAAAACTAGGATTTTGATTGGTGAACGTCACACATTTTTATGACTGTATTTTTGTTCTCTCGAAAGGCTTGCTTAACAGCGACTGGAATTCGTATTTTTCTCTAAATAAATTTCCTTTGAAACGACAAAGTATTGAATTACTGCCAGTATAATTAATTTTTGATTGAAAAGATATCAGTTTTGTTGTGAAATTGAATCTTTTTCTAGAATATTTTAAATAAAGATATTAAAATATCCTTTACAATAGGAAAATGAAAACAAATTTCTATAATATTTTTTTGATAAATTGAAAACTTAAAACTATTTGAATTAATTTTAATTAAATTAATTAACATAAAAAAAAAGGCTGAAAACTCTTAAGTTTGAACATGTATGTATTTTTTTAAACAATTCTATGTAATTTTGATATAAGCATGTTTTTTTATCGTAATAAATTCAATCCAGCGTATTTGAGGATTTGTTTGTTTTTATTACCCATACATCCGGATTATCCGGTTTGCCTTTGGTCCGAGTTAGTCCGGATAAACGAGGTTATACTATATTTCATTTTCTTCTGAATTACAAAAAATATCCTGTTAATACTTAGGTATATAAGCATCATCATAAAACGTAATTTATTCTAATAGACTGAACATACTTTTGTATTTAATTTAGTTTTTTTAAATTCTAATATGAAAAGTCCTCGGGTAATTTCTTATTCCAATTTCTTTTGCCCTTTTCTTTATAAAAACAGTGTTACAAACCTCGCAAGACAAATGTATACATTTTTCGTCGACCCGGGTGATATTTTCCACCCTGTTTGGTCTTAATAAAACCAAGACCTCTCAGCCCCCTTCAGTTGGGGCGTATTTTAATGCAATAATCGAGCCCCGGCATCAGAGCGGAAAAACGCCCCTGAGTAAAAAAAGAAGAAAAAAACGTTCGCAAAGCTGGGACGTTATTAATAGTCCTATAGGTGTCTGTGGGTAATTTGGATATGCAAAAAAGGCAGCGGAAAAAAGAATAGAAGAATAAGAACAGGGTGGTTTTTCGTTTGGGAAGTTGATATAGTCTTTTAAAGCCTTGGGCGCCTCGCAATGGCAGCCAGAAAATGCTGAGTTAAGTAGTCGGTTGAGTGGCGAAGGGAATGAAAAAGGCCTGTTAGCTAGAAATAAGAATTAAACGATATTAGTCCTTCTAGGGGTCTGCGCCCCGATAAATCCCCCTACACCCCCCACGAAAACCACTCTATAGGCGCAGACATTTGTATTAATTCCCTCCGAGAGACCAAGTGGTGAATAAATACCACTTCGCTAGAGCAGAATTGCTTTATTAGAGAAAGTTGATTTCTAGCTTGTTAGCTGCTTATTTTTCGATGTTCTCATTTATTAAGCATTTCAATTACCCTTGAAGATTTCCAATTAGACAAAATGTTGTTGTTTTTTTCACCTGTTTATTTTCTTAAAATTCTATTATTATTATTATTATTTTTGTATGTAATTTCTTATGACAGTTCGGACGGCCATTAAAATGGGGGGGGGGGGGGTTAAAAATTAATAATCTAGGCCGGTTGAGCAAACTCAACCAAATTTTGTATACATAATCAGTGGGACCCCAGAAGCCTAAAAATGCAAAAACTAACCGCCCAAAATGGAAGGGGAGGAGGTATAGGGTTCAAAAAATGAAAATCTTGGCCATTTACCAAACTCAACCAAATTTTGTATACATAATCAGTGGGACCCCAGAAGTCTAAAAATTCAAAAACTAACCGCTTAAAATGGGGGCGGGGTGAAAAAATGAAAATCTTGGCCATTTACCAACCTCAACTAAATTTTGTATACATAATCAGTGGGACCCCAGAAGTATTAAAATGCAAAAACTAACTTCCCCTACATGATTATAAATAATTTTAAGGGCCAGGTTGTATGGTAAAGTCAAGTATATGGCCACATCAGAACACGTCAGCTTATTTTGGAAATAATAGATAATTTCCAACATATTAGCACAGTATTTCAAAATCAGTCATCATAGCATGATGCCTATTATAATTATTTGTTAAACAGGAATAAATAATACAATAAAACTACGACGTTTCGATCGACTTATTCTGCGATTGGTCTCAAGTATGAACATGAGTGGGCCATCGGAGTGGATGCTCACCTACAGCTAAGCAAATTTTTTGTCAAATGTAGATTTTTGTACTATTTTAGGCAGTACAAAATTAAAAATATGTGTGTTGATCAGTGAATATAGGAATGAGATTATAGTCTTTTGAATTTGAGAGTAAAATATGATTAACAAAGAAATGAAAAGTCAGTTTGAAGAATGGATAGAAGAAATCTTTTTCAAGCTACGTGTAAAATCTTCGAAAATTTTACTGATTTGGCAAATATTTAGTCACCGATCTATTTAAACTAGAAAGCTAAAACACAAATACACAAATGGGTTGTATCTTAAATACTTTTAGGTTAAGTTTCAGCTATTTAGCTACAACTGTTGAATTTTTTCCTGATTCTTTTTTCTTTTCTGCACCATTTATACCATCTTTAATTCTTCAAATAACGATAGTATCATAAACTATAAGGTATTTAGAAATATCTGAAATGTGAAGAAAAATTATTTTCTGATTTTCTGTCTTTTGATAAGATATCTAAAATAACTGAACTAAAGAGAAGCTGAAGAAAATTCATGAGCATATCCTTGGCATATAGAAAATCTATTAGAATAAAAATATATTTTATAAAAAAATAAAACCGACTTCAAATAAAGTAAAAAATTAAATGAAACAAATAAAATAAAAAGAACTCAAAAATAAAATAAAATGCACTAAAAGGTATAAAATAATTATCTAATTTAGTTACAACTAAACGATGAAATATGTACATGAAATCACTTTTTGAAGTCGGTGCCAAACATATACATTTTATGAATCAAACTCGACGGATTTTACTTAGTACGCTGGCTTATATAGCTTGTTTAGCACCGACTTCAAAAAGTGATTTCATATACATATTTCATCGTTTAGTTGTAACTAAATTAGGTAATTATTTTATATCTTTTAGTGCATTTTATTGTATTTTTTAGTTCTTATTATTTTATTTGTTGCATTTAATTTTTTTGAAGTCGGTTTTACTTTTTTTATAAAATTTATTTTTATTTTTCTCTTTTTAGTGTCTTTTTAGTATTAATAGTGACTTAATATAATACCTTGCATGAATCTCGTAAGAGAAAGCGTCGGGCGAATGAATCAGAAAATGATAATAAAATTAAATTCAAAATATAGAAATTCTCTAGAAACGTTTGCAGGTTTTAAATGAACGTTATAAGATTGATTTTTCTATAAAAGATTTAATTTACTATAATTTCGATTATTTATTCATAAGAATTGGAAATTTACGTTAATTCGTCATTGATCATATCATCAGAACTTGACCAAATTAATATGGCACGACTCCTAAGGTATACTCTTTCCAATATAAAAAGAATCATCGAAATCGGTTCATAAACAAAGAAATTATGCCTGAACAAACATAGGAAAAAAGGTCGAATACTAATGGAAAAAAAACGGGATTAATCGGAAACTAGACTGAACCCATTGCACAAAAATAATCAAAATCGGTTAACAATTGGCGAAGATATCAGATAACATAGACACAAAAAAAAAAAATCAGTCGAATTGAGAACCTCCTCCTTTTTTGAAGTCGGTTAAAAATTATATAAAGTCAGAAATAGAGATTTAATCAGGGATATTCAATTATTAATAATTATTGTATTAGTAGTCGCGTTATTAGTTTTAATTGTAATTACTTCCTTTTGAATAATTTAGCCTGATCAATGATCATGTAGGTATTGAGCCGCAAGGCGATTTTTCAATACATATTTTTATTTCTTCAAATGTGAATAGAAATCGTCGTAAGAAAAATATTATGCTTAATAAAAATTGAGAAATTGAAAGTAATGGTTTTTAAATTTGTTTCTATAAGTGTTGTAATTAAAGTTATGCATGTAAAAATTTAAGTTGATATCTAGTAATAAAACCAACATTTTGATACAATCAAAGAATGAAACTATGTTTAGATTCTTCATAAAAAAAAATTCAAAGTGGTAATCAAATTTGGATTGTGATAATGAAGAATCTCGAGAAAATTTTCGTTTAGTTTTCTGAGCAGTGACGCAATAGAGTTGGGCTGGTATGGGCGAGCGCCCAACGCAAATTTATCTCGCCCAACCTTCCAAACCCAGTTGATAAAATTAAAAAAAGTAAATTGATTTCAATATTATAGACCTTATAATAATCTAATAATTATTTATAAAAAACAATATCTAAATTATAGAAAAATCCGTATTACCCGAAATAATCTACATTTTTTAAGCCCACCCTAAAAACCGAAAAGAAAAAGCAGGCTTCAATACTGTTACTGAGAATTAATTTATCAGATAATTTATTTGGAGTCATAGATCTTTTAAATTAGCTAATTCCCTATTTGTAATTCACAATTAGTAGACTTTCAATTGCCTCTATCATAGAATGTTGTTTCGGAGAGTGATTAGAATTTCATTAAGATTCTAAGGTAAGATAAAACGTCAATAAACACGAGACAATTATATTAAATAAAATTTATAGTGATAATATAATAGATGGTCTTGTGGGGAAATAATAAAATTCACTTGCAAACAAAATTATTGAAATGGCCTAATATAAAGACAAAAAAAAAGTAATAAGATTTAGGAAAGTAAAAAAATGTGATTAGAAGTAAATATTTAATTTTTGATGTGTTAGCATCTTTGCTGACTCCTTAGGAAGATAATTTCAAGGTTGAATGGCAAATTTGAAGTCGCGTTTGGCGCGGAACAGATCCAATCCTTTATCTGCTTCGCATTGGATAAAGTAAATAGGGAAATGACTTGCGCCTTGTTTTGAAGGGTAGTCATACCCCTAACTGATAGGCCAACTTAGTTCTCTATATAGCAAGGGCTCTCATTGTATTAGGCTACAAATGACCGGACTGGTACTGCTATATATAAATAAATACATATATAATTATTCATAAAATTATTTGACCTGCAAGCAAAATGTATTGGATACAGTGTCGTTAGATTCTACTTTAAAACAAAGGACCTTCGATAAGCCAACAGTATTTATTTTTTTATAATGTGAGTTAAATTTTTTTTGAATTTGTAAATTCAGAGACAAAGTCAAACACTCACAGAAGAACATTAAAATTTTGTTTATGAACTAATAAACATAAAATATCAGTACCTAATGAAGCTGTTGAAGCTTTTTATGTTTGTGATTAATTTGATTGTAAGTTGAAATTTTATTAAAATCACACATAATTAATTATAATTTTTTATTGAACACGAACAAATAATACAATAAAACTACGACGTTTCGATCTAATTATTATGCATCGTTCTTAAGTATGAGCACGCACTTCAATTAATCACATTCACATAAAATAGAAATACAATCTTTACAGAATACACTCCCATTTTTTTACTTTATCCAATGCGAAGCAGTCGGGAGAAAGTATTGGAATCGCCCTCGCGGCAAGCGCGACTTCAAAGGGTCCTCAGATAAAGACTACGGAACCCATGGACTCAATTAAGGTCACAAATTGAAGTATTCAATGAGATTGAATTTTAGCACGTGACGGTTTTGCCAAAAATTACCTGGGATCTCGCCGAGAGGCCAAAAAGTGCCATTTTTTTTGGAAGTGCGTGCGGATGGATGGATGTATGTATGTGTGTGTGTCGTTTTTTTCGTCCACGAATTTTTCCACACCGTTGCACTGAATGAATTGAAATTAAAACCTACCAGTATTTTAACAAAATGAAGCGCTGATTAGTTTTTGGTACATATCGGTCCACAAACATTAGTACTTTATTTCAGTACTTTTTTAGTTTTTTCTAAATATCTTGAAAATGACTTAACCAATTTTGATGAAATTTAATATCCTAATTAAGTACCTTTGGACCCACAAAAAAGGTTAAATAAAGTTTTTAGTAAAATTATATTTTAAAGTACTTTTACTCTAGAACATATTAATATTTCAAATGAATTTGGATAAAGTTTAGCAACGATCCGTTGCAGTTTATTTTAATTTCGTCTGAATACTTGCGGTAAATCAGCGGATTAGAATTACCTCTTTTACTGATGTCATCATCATCATCATCATTAGCCTGTCGATAGCGACAATCCACTCCTGAATATAGGCCTCTTCCATCAAATGGAAGGGGGTTGGCATTAAGTCACCACGCTTGCCAGACGGATTGGTGACTAGGAATCAGATTATAGCCGGTCAAATATCAATGCAGGGACTCGGACTCGAACCCGGGACTCCTGCTTAGAAGGCTAGTGTCTTAAGCTCTCTGCTAATCCGATTCCCTTTACTGATGTAGAGCCTCTAAAATCAATCTTAGTTACGTTAATGATTCATCCTATCTAATCTTATGAATTTTAGCCCAAGTAAGAAGGTGAAGACAGCTGATCAGCGAAAAAGGGGGCACCACATGTAGGTAGCTGTCCTCTCTTCATTTGAACAATCGAAGGTAATATCATTTAAGAAGGAAAAGTATTAAATCGAATTATGGTGGTATAATTATTTTTATAAAAAAAAATTAAATGCAACAAATAAAATAATAAGAGCTCAAAAATAAAATAAAATGCACTAAAAGGTATAAAATAATTATCCTATTTAGTTACAACTAAACGTCGAAATATTAACATGAAATCCCTTTTTGAAGTCGGTGCCAAACATATAGATTTTATGAATCGAACTCGACGGATCTTATACTTAGTACGTTTTTTTTATGATAATGATGAGAGAAGGAGTTACACCAAAAAGGTGCAACCCCTAAAGGCCTGGGTCGACCCCTCCATCGTGAAAAGAAGAAGAAGGAACTTTATGGGTTGGGCAGGGGTCGAAGGTATCTGTGGATTCGGGTCTTAAATAGCTGAAGGTTATAAGTCGCGGGAAAGATGGTGGCAGGGAGCGAGTTCCAGTCTCTGGAGGTCGGGTATGCGGGTATGTCGTGTTGGCGGGTCGGGTATGTCGTGTTGGCGGGCATGCTCGCTTATATATTTTGGTTAGCACCGACTTCAAAAAATGATTTCATGTTAATATTTCGTAGTTTAGTTGTAACTAAATTAGATAATTATTTTATACCTTTTAGTCCATTTTATTTTGATTTTTGAGCTTTTATTATTTTATTTGTTGAATTTAATTTTTTTGAAGTTGGTTTTTATTTTTTTCTAAAAATTATTTTTATTTTTCTCTTTTTAATGATGTTAAATAGTAGTCTTAATAATATTTTCCATGCATCTCGTAAGAGAAAGCGTCGGGGGAATGAATCAGAAAATCATAATAAAATTCAATTCATAAATAGAGAAATTCTCTTGAAATATTTGCGGGTTTTAAATAATTATTTTAAGATTGTTTTTTTTTATAAAAGATTTTATTTATTATAATCTCGATTATTTGCTCATAAGAATTGGAGATTTATGTTATTTCATCATTGATTATACCATCAGAACTTGACCAAATTAATATGCGACCACCCCTAAGGTACCCCTTTCCAATAAAAAAAGAATCATCGAAATCGGTCCACGTGGCAAAAAAGTTCTCGCTGAATCAGCGAGGCTGAACATACATAAAACAAATAAATAAATAGTTAGGTATCTTGACTATCTTGGACCTATACTGATCCAAACGCAGAAAGAATGATTAAAATCGGCTTATAAACAGAGAAGTTATGCCTGAACGAACATAACAAAAAAGGTCCAATACCAATGAAATTTATATTTTTACCAATCGGGAACTAGACTGATCCCAATGCAAAAAAAATCATTAAAATCGGTTTACAATTGGCGAAGATATCAGGTAACATAGAAAAAAAATCAGTCGAATTGAGAACCTCTCCTTTTTTGAAGTCGGTTAAAAATAAAAAAAAACATAACCACAAATTACAGGATAAAATAAATTAAAAGGAATTCAATAATTCACATATATTTGTATATTCGTATTTTTTCAAATCGACGCTTTTTTCAGAAGCCTATATCTTGCCAAGATGCAATTTTATTCTTGAAATAATCCCTTATCAATAATTTATGTTTTTAAATGGTTGCCGAAAAACAAGGCGAGAGTTTGTGGCTAATAAAAAATAATCTTACCATTTTTTTTCTCTCTTTTTTTACAATCAAATTTACGATTTTATAATCTTTCAGAAAAGCCCGTATAAAGTGATAATAGTCACCCTCAAGAGTCTAAAAATCTGATGATAAATATGTGTATATTCACTTCTTATCCTAAATATCACCCAACTTGGTTAGAAAGATCAATAAGAAAGAAATAAAAAAAATATTAGTATTAATATTACCTACTATTAACTAAAATTATTCAAAACTTTATTATATTTCCAGAGTACTAAATTAATTAAATCCAATTTTTAACCGACTTCAAAATAGGAGGAGGTTCTCTATTCGACTAAATTTTTTTTTGTTTGTGTTTCTATGTTACCTCATATCTTCGCCAATTGTGAACCGATTTTGATGATTTTTTTTGCATTGGGTTCAGTCTAGTTTCCGATTGGTCCTGTTTTTTTTCATTGGTATTGGACCATTTTTTGATATGTTTGTTCAGGCATAACTTCTTTGTTTATGAACCGATTTTAATGATTCTTTTTTTATTGGAAAGAGGGTATCTTAGGGGTGGTACCATATTAATTTGGTCAAGTTCTGAATATATGATCAATGACGAAATAACGTAAATCTCCAATTCTTATGACCAAATAATCGAAATTATAATAAATAAAATCTTTTTATAAAAAAAATCTTAAAACATTCATTTAAAACCCGCAAACGTTTCGGGGAATTTCTATATTTATGAATTGAATTTTAGTATCATTTTCTGATTCATTCGCCCGACGCTTTCTCTTACGAGATGCATGCAGGGTATTATATTAAGTCACTATTAATAACATCACTAAAAAGAGAAAAATAAAAATAATTTTTATAAAAAAATAAAACCGACTTCAAAAAAATTAAATGCAACAAATAAAATAATAATAACTTAAAAATCAAATCAAATACACTAAAAGGTATAAAATAATTATCTTATTTAAAAACAACTAAACGACGAAATATTAACATGAAATCCCTTTTTGAAGTCGGTGCCAAACATATATACATTTTATGAATCGCACTTGACGGATCTTACTTAGTACGCTCGCTTATATAGTTTGTTTGGCACTGACTTCAAAAAGAGATTTCATGTTAATATTTCGTCGTTTAGTTGTAACTAAATAAGATAATTATTTTATACCTTTTAGTGTATTTTATTTTATTTTTAAGTTATTATTATTTTATTTGTTGCATTTAAATTTTTTGAAGTCGGTTTTATTTTTTTTTACTATATCGATTTATAATATAATCAATGTAAATGAAACATTACTTTTTTTTATTTATTCATTTTTATATTAAAATATTTAATGATTTTATGAGATTATAAGTTCTTTCACAATATCTTGTCATTTCGTAGCCAATTCAGGTAGAACATATTTTTTATTTTAACATTTTATTAAGACCAGAGCGAAAAACCGTGTTTACAGATAAAAAAAGGCTAATTTATACAATCAAAATATGGTTAAAGCTTAAAGAGCCCAACACAGATTTCTTGTCCAGCGAAGCAACATAAACAAACGTTTTCCCTATCTTCCAAGTGACTAAAGGCTGTTTATTATAATCTCAAGCTTATAATATCATATAAATAATGAACTTCTTACGTAAAAGCTGCTTTGGTATTTTTATTTCTTCACACACATTAAAGATATAATTGAGAAGCGCATTTCCAAAAAGTACTAATTCCATTTTTTTCAATTGTGAGAAAATTAACATTTTTATTTATTTAAGGTAATCGTACGTTTCCTATATTTGATTCAATCGCGAATCGAATGCATGTGATTTTTCTCAAATATTAAGTGAAAATAATATCTGAACTTATATATTTCTAACTTGAAAAAATGAAGTTAAATCAAATAACTCCTAAACTATCAACTCTACGGCAAATTTTATAAAAAGCAAAGTTGTAGGGGATATGATTTCTGACAACTTTTGTCTAAAAAAATTCCCCCCAAAAACCACCCAAAAAAGGGGAGGAGGGTGAAAAATATGTAAATTCTTGCCCTTGGAGCAAACTCAACCAAATTTTGTATACATAATCTGTGGACCTCTAGAGAGCTAGAAATGCAAAAACTGGGTACGGAGGGTGGGTGCGGGAGTGGGTTAGGGCATGGGGTGAGCGGGGTGGAATGGGGGTGGGAGTGAGGGAGTAGGAGGGTGGGAGCGGGGGGCGTAGTGGGGGGGCATAGGGCTAGGGGGTGCAGGGAACGGGGTGGTACAGGGCTGGCGGAGTGGGGGTTCAGGTGATACCATATAAATTAGGCATATACGAAGCCATCCTTCGAATGGTCTATAAATTTCGCTCGTATTGCGCCAAATTTATGAGATTTGAAACTGGTCGATTTTTCCCGACGGTCGATATTCCCCCACTTTCCCTATTTGTTTTAATAAAACAAATTCCCACTAAATATTTTGTTTTGAGGATTGACCCCCCCCCCCTATGAAAATTTTCTGGCTACGCCACTGATTGTGCACTCTAAGGTGTTGTAGGTATAATATTTTCTCTTGAATTCATAATACAAATTCTTTAACAAATAAGCTATTTATCTAAGTAAGATTGAAGTAATTTTTGGAGACGGACTGGTAAGTGAAAGTGAGTGGATATTAATGAGGCAGTCCAAAAAAGCAGATAATTTAAACTTTTTATTCATAAACAGACATTTCGGAGGCTATTCCCTCCTTCTTCAGGGTTTTGAAAAATCCAATGCGAGATTCCCCTCTGTCACCTCTTTCAGTAGCAGTAACAATAATATATTGTATTTCATTATGAGCAGAATTATAGTGTAGTAACACTACTTTAATTACTTAGTAATACTACTATAATTACTACACTATAATTCTGCTGAGAATGAAATACAATATATTATGTTACTGCCACGGAAAGAGGAGACAGAGGGGAATGTAGCATTGGATTTCCTTCACTGACTTTTCAAACCCCTGAAGAAGGAGGGAATAGCCTCCGAAACGTCGGTTTAAAAATAAAAAGATAGTTTAAATTATCTTCTTTTTGGACTGCCTCATCAATATTCACTTATCTAAGCAGTTAAATAAAGTGTTGTGATGTTCAATCTAAAACAAAGGGGATATGTTCCCAATGACGCCCTGCCTGTCTTGCTGGCTTGATGACGAGATTCCTCTGTGGAGCTCGACACGCGTCACAGGGCTGCTTAAGGTTAGGGGTTGGAAGCGCCGAATAATATCTGCTTGTGGAATGGTATATGCTATATGGTATATGGTATGCCCGGCTGTCATCCTCTGACGCCCCATGGAAATGAACAAGAGCAGCTTGGCATCGGCATCGGCATCTTGCCCATCTTGCCTCCTCTTCAGCCCATCTTCTTTATTGATTTGATGGCATACCGTGAGCCGTGACGCTCAGATATTGAATTTTTCACTCGAGGCTCATTCCGCGCGTTCCCGGCCAACGTCGTCGGTCACTTACTCAAAACGAGATATATTTACAGAGATGATCGTTTTCTCATAAGCGAGAATTCATTCATTCCTTCTCGGGGCTCTGCCATACACCCCTGATGGATGGCTACACTGGGAGAGAAGTAATTTATCGAAATGCGATTACTTACTAAGGAATGTGTGCAATCGGTTTGCGTTCCAGCGCGTAGAGTCCTCACCTCCCTTGATCCCGATTTTAATCCAAATGGCCATCGGATTCAAATTTCTAATGTTCTGCTTACATGAATAAATAATCACTGAAATTCTTGATCATTCTCTCTTCACACAAACAAAACTTGAAAAGATTTATGCAAATAAAATTTAAATTAATTAAATAGAAAGAAAACACGTGCTGATATTATCTAAAGATATGTCGTACTTTAATTATTTATTAATAATATAATCAACCCATGCTTAGCATTGGATAAAGTAAAAAGGAGTTCTAAATATGCGAAATTTTATGAATGGCCCTTAACATTTGATTTGGTCTAATGTGATTATAATTTTTAATTTACCATACAGTGTATGGTCAAGTTTTTTAATCGTCCATGGAAAAAGTGATTTTCCGCTTTTTTTTCAAAATATCTCAAAAATGGTTGAAACTATTTTGATTAAAAAATTGAGCAAAACCATGGCATTTCGCTCTACAAAAAAGCTCTAATAAGTGAACATCGAAAAAATTATATTTTTCGAGATAATAATTGTTTTGTCAAAATGTCAGTTAGTCTGTGCGTTACCAAATTTTTGTGGACGAGCTAGCTCAAAAACTAGTGTGAATATCGAAACCAAATTTCACACGTAGTTTTGGTCCATTGAGATTAAGAGCTAATTAGATTTTATTGCATATCGACCCAAAATTAAGGGGGTTGAGGGGGGGGGGTTAAAAATTAAAAATATAGGCCATTTGAACAAACTCAACCAAATTTTGTATACATAATCAGTGGACCCCCGGAAGTCTAAAAATGCAAAAACTAACCGCCAAAAATCGGGGGAGGGGGTGTAGGGTCAAAAAATGAAAATCTTGGCCATTTACCAAACTCAACCAAATTTTGTATACATAATCAGTGGGACCCCAGAAGTATAAAAATGCAAAAACTACCCCCCCCCTACATGATTATAAATAATTATAGGGGCCAGGTTGTATGGTAAAGTCAAGTGGATGGCCACATCAGAACACGTCAGCTTATTAATTTACCATACAGGGTATGGTCAAGTATTGTAATCGTCCATGAAAAAAGTGATTTTTTTGCTTCTTTTTTCGAAATATTTCAAAAACGGCTGAAACTATTTTGATTCAAAAAATGGGCCGAAATCATGGCATTTCGGTCTACACAAAAGTCCTAATAAGTGAACATCGAAAAAATTACATTTTTGGAGATATTAACTATTTTTTTTTCTCAAAATGTCTGTTAGTACGTTTGTCTAGTGCGTTACCAAATTTTTTTTTCAATTATTTAAGAATATTTCACTTTTTCAAAAATTAACACATCTCTTCTTAAACATAAAAATAATGAAAAAATATGGGATTTTTTCTTTAATTTCTCTTTAAAATAATATAAATAACATTACAAATATTAAAAACTATCATTATGTATGGTCATTTGCCCTCCACATAATGTTGTATTGGCGAAACGTTGGGAGTTCCCTGATAAAAAAAAATATTCCAATCACATGCTTTTATTTGCTCAAAATGTACAAAATTGTTCATTATATAGAAAAACTCGACCAAAGTTGATGCCATCACTCATGAAATTTTGATAAACACTCTTGTGAAGGTGAACCTGGCATTTCTTGAATATGTCTATCGTCTGGCTTTTGCAAATCTTACATCTTCTTCATTGCGGATTATAATAAGGTCAATTTTGTCCTCTCTCACATCTCCTGGCAATCTGTTTCTGCTGGGGCGTCCAAGGTTGATATTTTTTCTCTGAGGTTGGTGGTTTACCTCCAGTTCAGATTTTTCTTCAGTTTTCAATAGAGATAATACAATTTCTGATCTGAAGTCAATTTGACTGATAGTAGACTCTGTTTCCAGTTGGTACATTTTCCAAGCATTGACAATAACACTGTCAATTCTTTTGGATTATAATGGCCATCACCATTTCTTTCCTCTAATTCTGATTCTATAATTTGCAATGCAATTGTCATGTAAATCCACAATCTGTGAGGCTCCTCCATAAGGATCAAACTGAAACACATATCCTCTAACCGAGGCTATAAACCACAGTTTAAATCCTAACCTTACTGATTTCCCCTGTATGAACATCTTAGCATAATGACATCCAAAATATTACTGAAAAATATTGAAGAAAACAGTCTTCAGTATTTTTTTCCACGAAATGTTAGACTAAATTATGAAATAAAAACACATAGACATATAGCTTGTAAATGCCTATTAACATATGCATGATGAGTTTTATTTAATAAGTAGAGACCGGGTTCCTATGCAATTGCATATTTTGTTTGCCACTACATACGACCCAGGTGATCAATTATCTATCCGAATCATGCATCTAGGATAATGTGGGTTAAATTTTATACTGGATATTTTTGCATGTTTGAGTAATACTGGATATTTTTGCATATTTGAGTAATATTGCATAAAATTGCATATTTGAAGAATATTTCATAAAATTGCATATTTAAATGATTTTTTGTCAAATATTGCCTATTTCGCGTCAAATACAGATTCTTTAAAAGTAAATTTTCGGAGAAAGAATGAAAAAAATGAAAAAATATATATAGTATAAAGTTCGTTTAAATTTGCCCCATTACATCTGAGAATGGGGAGCGCTCCTTTTCATTCTATAAATTAATTTTAAGTGACCGTAGACATAATAACCTGAAGATAATTTAGAAAAATACTTGTAAACATAAATTATTCTCAATTACAATAAAATTTTAATTATTTTTGAGGTCCTTTGTTAATTATTTCTTTATTATTATTATTATTATTATTTTTTAATGGCCTTCGGTAACTATATCTCATTTTGGTGTGTTCGTGTATGTGTGTGAAAGTGTGTGTAAATGAGTGTAGTGATCAGATTATGGCCGGACAAATATTTGCATTATTTTATTAGTTTATTATTTGTACGTCAATCAGAAAAGCTTGTTAATATTAAAAAAATAAAAGCAAAACAATACAATATCGTGTCTGTGAAATAAAACTAGCCCACCCCCATATTTTTCGATCACATTTTTTGAAACATTATTATATTTATTATGTTGATTTTATTTAAGAGCACCTATTATTTCTTTGAGTTTAGTATCTATATATATATATATATATATATATATAAAATTAAGGTTTTGTCTGTACATTGCTCCAAATCACGCCAAATTTTGGTTGCAGACGTTTCAAGAAAAGTTATGAACGAAAACACTGTCAACAAAATTTCTGTCTGTGTGTCTGTATGTATGTTTGTCTGTCTGTTTCAGTGGTTTCCGAAAAGTTGCTCACGATTCACGTAAAAACGGCTGAAGGGATTATTATGAAATTTCATATTTACATCAGATGTCTTCTAACTTACGTTTTTAGCTATATAACGTTTTGATATTTTTGGAGGGGTTTTGGGGGCGGGGGCTGGGGCGAGGGGGGTTAGTGGGTTAGGGGTGCGGAATGGAGTGTTGGGGTGGTGGTGTGAGGGCGGGGGTTTGGCATGGTGCGGGGGGTGGGGGGGTCGAGGTCTGGGGGTCCAGGGGGCGTGCCTCACAGCTAGTATTAAATATAATGAGAATTTTGTACAAAAATTTACTCAATTAAAGTACATATTTGACACTTTGGAGTCTATAGCTTACTTTTTCATTTTATTCCTTTCATAGCATTCCTTCAAATATATAGTCTTTTTGTCTTCAATTTCAATTTTTTAGTGCATAAAAAATTTATTTTGCCAATTTTTACTGCATATATTTTCATATTTCAACGTATTCTGCATATTACTTGCATATTTCAGCCTTTTAAACTGTATATTTTATGGCATATTTTGGCAGTTTTTACTGCATAAAAATCCGGTCTCTATTAATAAGTTAATTTTCACTGCTTTTTGTGAAGTTAAACTTCGTGTTGCGTGAACGCAACGCTGGGAAGAAATGGGTTAACAAAATTCTAAAATTATTTATTTAAACCTATAATAATAATATTAATAATAATAAATTTTTATTGAACCAATTATTTTACATGCATTAGCGTATACATTTTATTTGAGCTTCGACTTCGGAGATTACATCCCCACCATCGACTGTTCTTGATCTTCTCGTATAATATACTTAGTTATTGCCAATAGTTTATCACGGATTATACTTTCAAATAATTTTGGAATAGTTGATTGAATACATATAGGTCGGTAGTTAGTTATTAGGGAGGGGTTCCCTTTTTAAAATTGGTCTTAAGTAGCTGATCTTCCAGCAAGCGGGAAAGATTCCTGAAGTTAGAGATAGGTCAAATAGATTTAATAGAGGTATATATATTGATGGGCAGTTCTCCAAGATAATGGGAGGAATATTATCAGGTCCTGATTCTTTATGAATATCAAGAGTTTTTATTTTGGAGTTGATATCGTCTAATGATATATTTAGGTAGGGGATGGAGAGGTTAGTTGGAATATGGATTTCAGATAAGGGCATAGATTTTAAGGAGTATGATTGAGAGAAGTAATCTGCAAACAATTCTGCAGTACTTGCATCTGAGTTAGCGACACTGTCATTGAGATACATTTGCTGGGGGATAGAAGGTTTTGATTTTAGAGCATTGATATAAGACCAAAATGGCTTGATATTATTCGCTATTGAATTCTCAATATTTCTAATATAATTGGAGTAGCATTCTACAGACAATTTTTACATTGTGCACTTAACATGGAAAATTTTTGGTAAATACTATATAAGCCAGTCGATTTGTATTCACGATGTAAATATTTTTTAGTAGAAATAATTTCTTTGAGTTCATTGGTGAACCATTTGGGAAATGTTTTAGTATGAGATTTAGTTATTGGTACATATTCATTGATACAGGTCTGAAGAACATCGTAAAATTTACAAGTAGATACTTCTATATCGCCGTCACTAAATAGCATTTCCCAATTGATTGAAGTTATATAATCGTTCATTAAGTCAAAATTACATTTATTAAAGTTTGGTTTATATTGTGTATAATTATTACAACTGGTATCTGAGATAACTGTGAATTCTATGCTTAATGGAGGATGAAGTGGATCAGGAGATTTTGTGGCATCATGGGAAAAAGGGAGAGTAATGATGTTATCTATGTTTGATAGAACCAAATCGAGAATGTTCTCAGAGCAATTGGGGACGTTATTATGTTGTGAGAGTTCATGGAACTTGAGGAATTCCACAAAACTTATGTGTTCATTAGGTCTAGTTAGATTATATTTATTATAATACATAACAATATGTCCTCTTTTAACGTTTCAATTGATTTGTTCAACTCGTTTCTGGAAATGAAAGAGAGAGATCAATTTATGAAGTACAGTAGCTTGAAAATGTTTTTAAACAAGTTTTAATATTTATTTTAATATAGAGCCATCCGTTAATTATGATTTAAATATAAATTTATCCAGGTACAAATTCCCTATGTGCAACACTTAACTTAAAAGCTATCACGAACAAGTTTTTTATGAAAAAAATAAATAAAATAATCGAGGATATTTATTTTTGTGGCTACATGACGCCAACAAGGCGTCTAATAAATTCTTGAATGGGAGAGATTATTATTAAAAGTCAGGCACAATTTGTAACGGAGAAAAGAGAGGAGGGCCATTGAGAGTTGCTCTGACTCATAGGGCCCAGGAACGAGCCCCGGACATCAGGACCAGGACAATGATTTGTACCATATTTCGTCGGAGGACGTTTTATAATCGCCGGATATGGTCCTGGAGGTGATTTATCGCTTTTAACACGCACCATAATTGTTGTGATTGTTGTGGTCGGTGGTCTCGGCGATGCCTCTGGTTTCGGACCCTCGAGTTCTTGAGCCCCTCCAGGAACAATGACGCATCCCAAGTTGTCACACTTGCAAGAGGACGCGTTCTATTTTTGCCCGCGGCCTACTCATGTTGATGTTGTGTCGCGATAAATCAGGGATGAGTGGGTGTGCCTATGGCACCCAACCCACCCCTTTGCCCTACCATTATTTATTGTCTTTTGGACCAGGCGCAGAGCCAGCAGCAGCTCTATTGACAGCAGCGCCTTTTCGTCTTTCCTTGCACTTTCTTCACAAAAGAGATTTTTTTTAATCTTATCATTAAAGCGAATTTATTTTCAAAATTAATAAACTAGTGCCTGGACCACCGAGCGATGCTCGGTAACTTTTTGTCTCGAAATAAATTTCAAGGCTCTGCGACTTACCAAAGATGAAATATGAACGATTAAAATATTTCTTTTGCGACATGACTAATTTACACCAATCGGATTAAAAAGTTTTATATTGAAATAAGAGGAGTTGTTTGAAAAACTTTTTTTTCATTTTAATTAAAAATTTTTAATTTCCCTTATAGAAGAATGGAGTAAAAAATTTCTGTGGTTATATAATATATTGCGATTCAGAGAGAGGTTTTTGTCACTAGGATGTGAGCTGACTGCCTGGAAAGCATGTTAGTTCTCAGGTTCGACTCCTGAGGGTATGAATCCCATCTGATATCACAATTTAATAATATTTCTACTAAAATCTTAGAATTTATCCTAAAGATTAAATTCTTTCTCTTTTAAAATTGGTTAATCTCAACCGGAGCTGATTTTTTGAAAAACATTACAACTATTTTCAAAAAAAAATTTGGTTAAAATCTTGATATACTTCTTGTAGCCTCTAGATAGTTTAAGTTTCAAATTTCAAGGCTGTGCGACTTTAACTCATGACACTTGATAAATACACTAATTTAAAAAATAATCGTCATAGCCGTTTTTGAGAAAATAAAAAAAAAAAAAACGAAAAATCTTTCATGTAAATGTCCACTTCCGGTTTTCTTATTTCAACCAAAAGCTAGCTGTACTTCTTCTATCCTATATCAAGCTTAAATTTCGAATTTCATAGCTCTGAGACTTATGGTTGCGAAACGCAGGGGGTACATACATAGGCACTGACCAATGGATTTTGGACCACTTTTTGGCTTCTGGGGACCACAATTTCCGGTTTTATGTCCTAAATTCGGTTTCCAACTATTAAGGGCAACGATTCCTTCCACCTAGAAGTTACAAAATGAAATTAACTTTTTTCATCTCTGAGATACAAGCTCTCAAAAAGTCAGGACCCAGGCTGGCCATCACAATACTTTCCTATTATATTCTATTGAATATAAATGTGAAAGTAAAATTATATATAAAAATGTGGGGTTTCATATGAAGAAAACAGTTTTTTTATGAAAACTCAATAAGTCGAATGTAACGCCTGAAGATGGGGGAATAGCCCGAAATATATTGAGTTTTCATAAAACACTGTTTTATTTTTATTATATTTTTAAACCCGACATTTTTATATATAATTATTTTTATATACACCAATACCTCGCTTTGCGTCGTTTCGTTTTGCGTTTTTTCGAAGTTGCTCAATTAGTACTAATTTTCACTATGCGTCGTTAGATTTTCGAGGTTGCGTTGTTTTGGGTTCGAGTCTTTACTTTTTTTTGACATTTTCTTTTTTTTCTAAAAGATGGCATCACTTTTGTTTCTAATTGAGCCATGCCATCAAAACTCGGGGATTCTCTTCTAACTGAAAATCAACCTAATTTTAATACAGTTTTATTTTCACTTTGTTTTTCTAATTGTATAGTTCAGTTTCAATTATGTAGTGTGTTGTGCTTTTTGTAACGTTTCAATTAGTGTGTTGTGCTTTTTTTAAAAGAGAATAATAAATTTTTATAAATTTTTGCTACAAGGAAATTTATTTTACGTTGAAAAAAAAGCTGTTCAGCAAACATTGGACCAATTTTTTGTGAAAGAAAGCCGACTTACGACAACAGGCACTATGGACTCATCAGACAGTGATTAATTTTAATTTTGTTTTTCATAAATTAATTGAATAGTTTATTTTGTTTTAATTGACTACGTTTTTTTTTGTTTTTTGTATGTATGTAATAAAATTTTATATTATTTTTGTTTTTTAAATGTTTACTTTGTTCAATTTTTTTTAAAAAGTGGTATTTTCGTAACCCTGGAACCTATCTTCGATCTTTACATGGTTTGCTATAGAAAATCTTAATTCACTTTGCGTCGTGTTTTTTTGTAACGTAACCCCGACGCAAAGTGAGGTATTGGTGTATATTTACTATTCATTTATTAATGTATCATAATTTCTACCCTTTGATAAGTGATATATTACAAGTGATTATTCAATAGATTTTTTCCATTTTCCCACCCAAACATATTGCCGCCAACTTTTATTTCACATAAATTTCTTGTACTAATGTTTTCTTTCATAAATGTCTTCCTGTGCTTTTTTCAGATTCAAAAAGTTAGAACTAGGGATCTTTTAGATAATAGAGTGAACTATTAAGAAGAGCCTTTCTTCTCATCGTCAGGGTTGGTTCTATTCCCATTCTCGAATTGAGGGAATCGCTGAAAGGGGCTAATCCTTCCCCCATTATACTCTTCCCTTTTTTTAAATAATAATATTTTTCTTTGGCGTCGATAAGCTCGATAATATTTTATATTCGTGCTTCATCGCTGGTCAGAGGGGCGTCAAGTCACCTTTTTCTTTGCTTTTACAAGAAATGCATTATTATAGATAAAGTATCACTGAAATGGAGAAGCGCCCTTTTTTTCCTCCTCCACCCTTCACGTATTTCAGAGCTATTATTCCGAATTTATAATAGAAGGAATGAAATATCGAATGTTAACTTTTAGTGAAGTGATAAGATTGTCCTCCTATCTTGAAGGCTTTTAACATAAATGGAAAAATATTGGACCTTGTCAAAATGTATAACATCAATAGGGTTTCATATTTTGTTTATTCACATCTTATTTCTTTTATCGCTCTTTTTATTATTTCCTCTTTCTTTTTATATTATACGCCCGCTTTTATTAACGATAAAATCAGAAAATATTTGTCATGAGTAATAACAATTTTTCTATTAATCAGTTATATGTGTTTGATCAGAGCAGACACTGCTCTCGTTCTTTGGCATGCCACAAAGCCTCGATGGTTCTTTTTGTGGATTGCAAGACCATAACACTTTGATCTTGGGGCCTGGGTTATTTAATTTGGCCCCGTCGTGGTCAATGGTCCTGAGTGTTTGCAGAGGGCCTGGTCCAGGCTCGCCTCAGAATCAGCGATAGATTTCAATTAGATTGAGTTATTTACTTAGTAGAAGATATAATTATATGAAAGGTTTATTTACAGGCCGGCCGGCCCCGTCGATTGATAGGCCAAGTGGTCCCTGAGGAATGGATGGCTTTCGAGAGCCGCTTGCTTTTCCGATTGGCCCTGGAGACAGTCCTTTTTGTTGTTTTTTGTCTTTTGATAAGTTGTAATGAGAAAATAAATTAAACTCGAAATTGAAATGGAAATGAATGAATTAAAATGTTAATTAAATTGATGAAATTGAACTTAATTTAAATTAGAAACATATAACTGAACGCAGAGTTTGTTGTATATCTATCCCTTGGGGAGATTTTTCAATCGGAAATTATATTCTCTTAACCAAAACACATACCACGCATGTTTAAAACTAGACTGAGACAATTTATTATTATCTTTCTCGAGAAGCATTGATAAAATTATTATAGATACATTAGTAAGTGCCGGCTGTTCATTTTCTTAAGAAGAAATTTTAGTTCCACACGTGATTTTAAATTTACAACACTCATTCACAGGCGACTGTGGGTCGATGGTTAGAGTGTCGGACCGCTGGCCTGAAATCGGCAGATATCTGGAGCCGCCTCCTCTTGGAAAGCAATGGCAAACTACCAAGAGTAAAATTGCTTAGTAACCTCTCCAAACTAGCCGTTCGGAACCGGCGTTAAAAGTAGGTCCCGTATATCTATATCTGTGTAAAACAGCTAAACACACTCAGCACAGGTATATGTAGAGAGGACCCAAATTGTCAGAGAGACCTGATAATGTCTTAGGGCCGGTGTATGTCGCAGTAAATGCTTTTTACCACTAACCAATTACTATCTACCTTTGGTTAGTGGTAAAAAGCATTTACTTTGCGACATACAACCGGCCCTTGAAGAAGATTCAAATAGAACAAATGCATTTGCTAATTCGTTTATCCCTATAACTTCTGAAATCTTGAACTTATTTTCGTATTTCGTTTTTTTACTTTACCATACATGGTATTGGTATGGTCAAGTATTGAAATCATGCATGAAAAAAAAGTGTTTTTTTTTGCTTCTTTTTTTCGAAATATCTCAAAAACGGTTGAAACTATTTTGATTAAAAAAATTTGACGGAACCATGGCATTTCGGTCTATAAAAAACAATAATATGTCAACATCGAAAAAATTATATTTTTTCGAGATATTAATTATTTTGTCAAAATGTCTGTTAGTACGTTACCAAATTTTTGTGGGAGCACTAGCCCAAAAACTAGGATGAATATTGTGAGGGGTGAACCGCGATTGGAATTAGGTGTACACCGTCTTTGGAATTATTTGGAATTACTTTGAAATTCATTAGATAATCTATTGTCATCTATTCTCTTCTACTTGGAAAAGAAAGTGGAAGTGGAAGTAGGTGTACAACAATTTTAGGTCGCGGTTCACCCCTCAGTCAATATAAATACGAAATTTCACATGTAGTTTGGGTGCATTGAGATTAAGAGCTGATTAGATTTTGGTTGAAATCGAACCAAAAATTAAGGGGGTTGGGGGGTAAATATAAATAAATATTAAAATTATAAGATTTTCAAAAATAAATAAACAAATAAAATATACTATCAAATGAACCTATAATAAAAAAGAGAGTTATTATTATTTTGTTTGGGGGCCAAAATTGGGGCGGGGGTTCAAAATAATAAAACTATAAATATAATTTGTAGACCGTTTAATCAATTTGTACGAAATTTCGCATCTCGACTTCCTCACTAACCCATGATAAAAATAATCATACAATCCCACTGGCAAAAATGGGCTATATATCCGAAGCCAACCAATCAATTACACTATTAAATCATTAAGAAAAAAAATTGGCTTTATATTTCCTAGTAAAAGCTGTTGAAGCTTTTATTTTTGTGAGCTTTTGTTTTTTTTGGTCTCCCTGACGTTTTGCTCGTCTCCACATATACCTGTGGTGAGTGTGTTTAGCTGTTTTTACACAGATATACGAGTTTACTTTTTAACGCCGTTCTGAACGGCTGGTTTGGAGAGGTTACTAGGCAATTATACTCTTGGTAGGTTGCCATTGCGCGAAGAGGAGTTGACTGCAAATATCTGCCGAGACTCGATCTCGAACCAGCGTTTTTCAGGCCAGCGGCCCCGACACTCTAACCACTGACCCACAGTCGCCTCACATTTTTGTGATTAATTTGATTAAAATTTCAATTTTTAGTAAATTAATTATAATTATTTATTGAACATGAACAAATAATAAAATAACTACGACGTTTAGATCGACTTATTGTGCGATCGTTCTCAAGAATGAGCACCCACTCCGATTTTCAGTTTACCTAAAATCGTAGTGGGTGCTCATACTTGAGAAAGATCGCACAATAAGTCAATCGAAACGTCGTTGTTATTGTATTATTTGTTCGTGTTCAATAAATATTTATAATTAATTATATGTGATTTCACTAAAAATTAAAATTTTTATACATTTTCTTATGATCAATTAATATAATTTATCCACAAAAATGCTTCTTTTTCGCATTTGTTTTACTTTTTTTTTTTTTTTTTTTTTAATTCACCGAGAAATCGATTAAGAAACATGGGATGTAAGCCTCTTGGTTACTCTTCAAGGACTTTAACTTAATTGTTTCTAATTTATTCTTGAATTGTATAAATATATTAGAAAAGTTCTCTGGTTTCTAATCCTGGCTATGCCTAAAAACAATGTTCTCAAAGAGTTTTTCTTGAATGTTGTTTGTATGTTGGCACAAGTTGCCGCCTGGATGTGGCCAAGTTGTCATCAAGGGTTGGGAAGGCGCCGTTTCCTGGAACGCTTCCCACAGGAACCGCTCCTCCCCGGGGACCAGGAGACCACAGGAAAGAGGCTCAACCCAGTTGGAGAAACACCCACACGACCATAGGCATAGAGTGAGTGGGTGAGGAGAGTGTAAATAGGGAAGACAATCGTGTTTATTCGCGACCCTTAACACAAATAGAAACACGCATCCCGTGTATCGTCCATCACACACCATGCGGTAATGCTCTACTGCAAAAGACAACCTCCTTCTGCGAGAAGTGATGGAAATGAAATCGGTTCACCATGAATTGCTAAATTCGTGATCTATAAATTCCAGAATATCTGAGATTAATTTGAAAATTCAGATATTTAAAAGAAGAACATATTTTCTTTCAAAAACATAAACTCAAAAAGAAATTTATTTTATCAAGAACATTTGGTTTTTTTAGGTGACTGTACTAGTAAAATACTTTATACTGTTATGAAGTAAGGCGTTGGGAGTGTTAGTTATTACGTTATTAGATAATATTGAATAAGCTTACCCTCCCGCCTTAATTCTGAAGCTGATTTCAGAACCTAAATAACATAATTATCCCATAGTGTTGTGTGATCAGCAAACACCCCGAAAGTCAAATTCTTACTGGCCAAATCGAGTCATTTTTAAGGGTAATCAACCCTTGAAGATGTCAATAAATGCCGTAAAATCACCTCATTGATTACATATAATTCCTAAACTATTTACTCTACGGCAAATTTAATTATAAGCAAAATTGTAGATGATGTAATTTTTGACATTTTTGTTTAAAAAAAAATTGAAAATAACCACCCAAAATGTGTGTGGGGGGGAGGGGGAGGGGGGGGGGTAAAAAATGAAAATTCTAGTCCTTTCGACCAAACTCAACCACATTTTATATACATATTCTGTGGACCCCCAGAAAGCTAGAAATGGAAAAACTAAGTTAAGAGTGGTACAAGGGCCTAGATTTTCATTATATTTTCATAGACCCTCATTTTGGGTGGTTAGTTTTTTGCATTTTTAGGCTTCTGGGGGTTCCTAGAAAATGTAAACAAAATTTGGTTGAGTTTGGTCGGAAGAGCTAGAATTTACATTTTTGACCCTCCCACCCATTTTGGGTGGTTATTTTCAAATTTTTTTAAACAAAAATATCAAAAATTACATCTTTTACAATTTTTTGCTTCTAATGGAATATGCCGTAGACTAAACAGTTTAGGGGTCTATATCTAATCAATGAGGTGATTTTATGGTATTATTTTACATTTTCAGGTGTTGATTAACTACTCGATTTGGGGAGTAAGAATTTGACTTTCGGGGTGTGTGTTGATCCCACTACAGTAGGGGAAATGTTATTTGGGTTCTGAAATCAGCTTACATACAAAACAATAAATAAATAAATAAATAACACAAAATGGTCAGTAGCTCTTAGGCTAATTATAGGAGGTATGATTAAATGTTGTATTCGAGCTTTAAAAAAAAAATTGCTTTGAATTTTCGAAATATTTCAAATACGGCTGAAACCGAGGGGTGAACCGCGACCTAATATCGTGTACACCTACTTCCACTTCCACTTTCATTTACATGTAGAAGACAATAAGGAATGAAGGTGTATTATCTAATGAATTCCAAAATAATTCCACATTATTCCAAAGACGGTGTACACCTAATTTCAATCGCGGTTCACGCCTACCTTTGTAAAAAAACTTTGAAAAATGAAAAAATGTTGTATAATAAATTTTTGGGCTCAGTGCATATAAAGACGTCAATCAGTATTTCGCACGACGGCGCAAAGGGACTTGGTGCGTCTCTGGAACTATTGTTAGGCAATTTGACTCTCAGCTGACCGGCTTATTTATAAAATGTATCATTTTTATCTCGTTCAAAGATCCGCCAAAACTTTAATGTTGTATCGACCTTTAGGTCATTCACTCGAATAATTCGCTTCCCACTCTATCGTGTTTTTCATAAGTCCTTCAAATTACATTGAAATAAACGGCAGAATGCCTATCTATATTATCACCATAAAAATACTTTCGAGAAATTGTAAGAAATGCCAAGAGTAATTAATTACTCACTTGTAACTATGTCTAGAAGGATTTCTATCTATTCAACTGAAGAAAACATATTTATCATCTCATATAAATAAATTAGATTATCCATAGAGGTGGCTCAAAAATCACATTATATATCAAATTAAATATTTATTTGAAGAAATTTTCACTTTGGAGAGAGATGGACTAGTAGAGTTTTTTATTGCAAGGTAATGGAAGGCAGGCCAAGGATGGTGAAGAAAAAATATTATATTTCCAAATAAGATGTAGTACCTGGAACACCGAGCGATGCTCGGTAATTTTTTGATTCAGTTAAAATTGATATATTAATAATATTTTTAATTTTAAAGTGAGCTAAAAATGTCGATTTTTAATCGCAGCTAAAATAAAATAAAATTGAAATAAAATTTTATTTTTACCAACGTTTTGACCCGCTATGGCCATCATCAAGACGTATCACTGGCCAAAAAGTTTTGAATGTAATTGGAATTAAAAATAATATTAATATACACGAAGGTTCTTTCGTTGACCCTTTTAAATCCCGAAGAAGGAAGTAGGATCCTTCGAATTTTCGGATTTTTTAAGAGAATGAAATTGAAATTTTAATAAATTATTTTATAGAAAAATACCTTTAATTAAATAAATTGGCAGATTCTAATATATAATAATATTTGTAATGATCTATTAGTGGAATTTAAAATAAAAAAAAAACAATTATTTTATTAAAAGAAAATTGAAAAAATGTAATTATAAATTCTTTTGACACCGTTTAAAAAGTATCGAATTTCTGTTTTTTGCTCATAACATTTTCAAAAATGGTCAAAATTATAATTTTTTTACAAATTTAAAGAAAAAAATACTAAAAATTATTTAAAGTGTTTTTATATGCGATTTTTGAGTTTGAAAATCTTAATATTTTTTTTAAACTGTAAGTAGGTATGTACTCTTCGATTTTTTTGATAATTTTTTATTTTAAACTTCTATTCATTCTACAAATTTTAAGACCGGGTTGATAGTAGTCCTATGATAAATACTATTTTTTTTGGATTTTTGAAAATTTCGAAAAAAATTTTATTCGCTATTAACCATTATTAAAACTACTTTTTGCTTTGAGTTCTCTTTTTTTTAGTTAATCTGAATTGATTTTTATCGTTAACAGGTGTTTGAAATAAATAGTATTTTAGTTTGTTGAAAGAAAATCAAAATCAAAAATCCAAAAAAAAAAAAAAAAAAATTGTAATTATCATAGGACCACTACCTTAAAATTTCTTAAAATTTGTAGAATGAATAGAAGTTTAAAATAAAAAATCATCAAAGAAATCGAAGGGTAGATTCAGTTTCAAAAACAAGATTAAAATTTTCAAACTCAAAAATCGCATTTAAAAACACTTTAAATATTTTTTGTTGTACATTTTTCTAAAAAGTAGGTATGTAAAAAAAATAATTAAAAAAAAAATTGAATTTAAACCATTTTACTTTACCATACAGGGTATGATCAAGTATTGTAATCGTGCATGAAAAAAGTGTTTTATTTTCCTTATTTTTTTCGAAATATCTAAAAAACGGCTGAAACTATTTTGATTAAAAAAATTAAGCGAAACCATGGCATTTCGCTCTAAAAAAAAAGACCTAATAAGTAAACATCCAAAAAATTATATTTTTCGAGATAATAATTGTTTTGTCAAAATGTCTGTTAGTTAGTCTGGCTGTTAGTCAGTGCGTTAACAAATTTTTGTGGACTCAAAAACTATTGTGAATATCGTAACCAAATTTCACACGTTGTTTTGGTCAATTGAGATTAAGAGCTGATTAGATTTTGGTGCATATTGACCCAAAATTAAGGGGATTGGAGGGGGAGGGGGGTTAAAAATTAAAAATCTAGGCTATTTGAGCATACTCAACCAAATTTTGTATACATAATCAGTGGGACCCCAGAAGTCTAAAAATGCAAAAAATAACCGCCCAAAATGGGAGGGGGGGTGTAGGGTCAAAAAATGAAAATCTAGGCTCTTGTACCAAACTCAACCAAATTTTGTATACATAATCAGTGGGGTGACAGTAATCTAAAAATGCAAAAACTAACCGCCCAAAATGGGTGTGGGGGGGGTCAATAAATGAAAATATAGGCTCTTGCACCAAACTTAACTAAATTTTGTATACATAATCAGTGGGCCCCCAGTAGTCTAAAAATGGAAAAACTAACCCCCTCCCCTACATCATTATAAATAATTTTATTAAATATAAGTGAGGGGCCAGGTTGTATGGTAAAGTCAAGTGGATGGCCACATCAGAACACGCCAGCTTATTTGAAGAAGTTATGAGAGAAAAACCGAAATTTGAAATCGATGATCAAAAATATTTCAAAATTTACCAGGAAGAGTTTTTAGATAGGTACTAAAAAAATGTCAAAAAATGAAGGAAATCAAAAATTAAAATTTTTAAAATCGTCCGATTTGGCGTGGAATGCCTCATATATTTATAATATAAAGAAAAGAATCCTGAATTCTGACCTTGGAATGAAATGAAATTATGGAATGACTCCTTATCCAAACACTAATACACCCGGTATTTACTATATTGCAAATAATTTCTAATCAATTTTCGTTTAATTACCCGCATGTTGTTCTCCCATTTATATTACACAATTAAATTAAAAAGATAAATAGATAATCATTTTATTATACTTAAAGAGGTACATAGTTTTAATCGGTTTTAATTGTCATCTTATTATTTCAGATGTAAAGTAAATTAAAAGCAAATCCATTTCGAAACTGCTGTCAAACATTATATTAAGTGTCCCAATTCTTAAATATCTCTTAAGTTTTCACAATGATCCAAAGTGATAAACTGATTTTTGTGTCAATTTTAGGGCCATAATTTCGATTAAATTTAAAATTACTTAGCCTTTTTCTATGACTTTAAAAAATACTAATAATAATAATAATAATAATAAATAACTCAAAAACTATTAGACTGGCACACTTGAAATTTTGATTGCCTAATAAGGCCCACTAGAACACCTAAATCCCAAATTTCATGAATAAATCTATTATAGTTCTTGAGTTATTAAGCTCTGAAAATGCCATTTTTAACACTGACTGACATATCAAAAACCTAAAGTACTTCCGCTGATCCTAGAATGCTGAAATTTGGCATACTAGTAGAGTTTGGGCTACAATTAAAGGAAAAATTGAAAAAGTGAAACTTTCCCTTTTTCAGGACCTAAAGTGAAGGAGTGAAATTTATTATAGGCTTAATTAACATATAGTAAAAATATAATCAAGCTAGAATTCTGAAATGTGTCATACCTACTGGTAAAGCTTGGAACATTAACAAATGGGAAAATTGAAAAACCGAAACTTTCCCTTCTTCGAGGTCCGAAATGAAGGGGTGAAATTTATGTAAAAAACCGACCGGGTTTTTAACAGATATTTTATAAGTAATATTTAATCATTATTATTATAAATGTTTAAATGTAATTATTTAGATAAATTAAAGGATAAAACTTTTCAAAAATTAATATCTCACCAAAAACATAAATGTGAAAAAGGGGCTAAGTTGGAAAGTTATAATAGTCAATAAATTACGTTCAACCTGATGATATTTAATACAAGCTTAAAATTTAGCTTTGCTATTTGTTCTATTTTATAGTACAAACAATTTAGTTGGATATAAAACTTGCCAAGTTATAAATTCAATGTCAAAAAATGTAACAAATTTTCTTTTAAATCAATTTAAGAACGTTGTACATCCCTACAGATATGATTTAAGCAACTGCTATGAAACTTGGTACACGTTTAGATCTCAACTTTTTTGTCGGCGAAGCCGTTTGTACCGAACTTGGCCCCTTTTTCACATTTATGTTTTTGGTCAGATACACTATTACCTTAACAATACATAATATATTTATTTGGAGTGTAAGGAAATGAAATTTTAAAAATATACGATAGAAGATTTAGTATGGTAATGAGGGGCTATATTTTTTATGATTCTTTATAAATACCTAAAATTATTAAATCCATTTAAGAGGTAGGCACAATTCCACTGCTCAACAAAAATTTGCAACCGTAAACCTAACACTATAATCCAGTCGAGTTTTATACGCTGATTATCATGCAATTTCAGGAATTTTTACAACACTTCAGAGTTTTGAGATATTATTGGCCAAAACGAGGAAAATGGATATTTTGGCCTATTTTCGAGTCTCATTATTAGATATGAAACAGCAATATTTGAAATCAAAATTCGTGTTTTGTTGTAATAGAAAATAGGTTCATCTTTGATTTTTTAGCTCAATTAGAACTCGAGTTATAACTCAAAAACTAAATGATTATAAAGGATAATAAACTTAGATAAAATATTATCTTAGTTTTTTAGTTATAACTCGAGTTCTAATTGAGCTCAAAACCAGTGGTAATTTGAAAATCAAAGAGGAAGCTGTTTTCTATTACGTTAATAAAATATTTTGATTTCAAATATTGCTGTTTAATATCAAATGGGACTCGAAAATAGATCAAAATAACCTTTTTCGTCGTTTTGACCGATAATATCTAAAAACTCTGACCTGTTCTAAAAAATCGGGAAATTGCATGATAATCAGCGTATAAAACTCTACTCTGGATCCATTGTAAGGTTTACAGATACAAATTTTTGTCGACCAGTGAATTACTTTCTAAATATGTATAGTGTAAACTTAGATAATAATAAAGCTTCAAATACGATCATATTATATGAGAACTAATTCATACAACAAATCTGTGTTGTCGACAATCTCCAAAATTTATAATCTACTTTCTTTATCAATTTCCATCATTCAATTATATATTCATTAAATACTTTTTTAAAATAAAATAAATAATTTGATGTTCTCTTTTTATAATTCATTTTATGTCTTTGGAAACTTAACACCAGAAAAAATCTTCTATCCTCTTCTTTTGATTTATAAAATTGTCCCACTTTAATATAATGTCTACTCTTCTTTTTATTCTTTTTATATGCAGAGATGTAAACTATGTAATATATTATGTATATAATATAAATAGATGTGATGCTTGAGAGTTATTTAAAAAAAAAAGAAAAAAAAGGCCACAAGATTGGATCTAAAATCGATATCTAAAAAAACATTGTGTTGTTTGAGCACTTTACATCTGATTCGAATTATAGCCGGTGCTCATCGCTGCTGCCAAACAGGGCTCCAGATTGAATATACTGGGCTTTTTATAGGTTATCATAACCAGACTTTACAGGGCCATATTACTAGCTGGTTGATGCGCCTGTGTGTGTGGGTGTTTATGCGTGTGAATGAATGGCCCTCGCTTGAGATGTGAGTGTGTCCTTGTTATCACTGCTATATAAACAGGTTATCTAAAACACAATACCTGAATAATTCATGTTAGCGTAGTGTCACAGCCAGGTTTTGCGATTTGTCTTTTTGACTTGGAGGTTAGAGAATCCACTCAATCTCTCTGGCTACATGCAATGCACCAACAAACCTGATAACACCGGCTTAGTTCTTCACAAGGAAATGAATTCACAACGCAAAGTCATGAAATGCTCAAATTTCGTTAATTTAACATACCATATTATGTACGATTACATTAGCAAGCACAATATCGGTTAAATTACCTCTATAAAAATTGAATTTAATAATTTTAGGTATCAATAAAGAATAATAAATAAGCTGACGTGTTCTGATATGGCCATCCACTTGACTTTTCCATGCAACCTGGCCCATCACTTATATTTAATATTCAATAAAATTATTTATAATCATTTAGGGGAGGGGTTAGTTTTTGAATTTTTAGACTCCTGGGACACACTGATTA
Source organism: Forficula auricularia (assembly GCA_024734495.1). Classification (NCBI taxonomy): domain Eukaryota; kingdom Metazoa; phylum Arthropoda; class Insecta; order Dermaptera; family Forficulidae; genus Forficula; species Forficula auricularia. The sequence continues at coordinate 9,134,445 of JALMQS010000127.1, forward strand.
TGTATACAAAATTTGGTTTAGTTTGGTAAATGGCCAATATTTTCATTTTTTAACCCCCCCCCATTTCGGGCGGTTAGTTTTTGCATTTTTAGACTTCTTGGGCCCCACTGATTATGTATACAAAATTTGGTTGAGTTTGGTAAATGGCAAAGATTTTCATTTTTTGACCCCCCCCATTTCGGGCGGTTAGTTTTTGCATTTTTAGACTTCTTGGGTCCCACTGATTATGTATACAAAATTTGGTTTAGTTTGGTAAATGGCCAAGATTTTCATTTTTTGACCCTCCGCCCCCCATTTTGGGCGGTTAGATTTTGCATTTTAGACTTCTGGGGTCCACTGATTATGTATACAAAATTTGGTTGAGTTTGCTCAAACGACCTAGATTTTTAATTTTAACCCCCCTCGACCCCCCTTAATTTTGGGTCGATATGCACCAAAATCTAATCAGCTCTTAATCTCAATGGACCAAAACTACGTGTAAAATTTGGTTTCGATATTCACACTAGTTTTTGAGCTAGCTCGTACACAAATTTGGTAACGCACAGACTAACTAACTAACTAACTAACAAACAGACATTTTGACAAAACAATTATTATCTCAAAAAATATAATTTTTTCGATGTTCACTTATTAGAGATTTTTTGTAGACCTAAATGCCATGGTTTCGTCTCAATTTTTACTTTATCCAATGCGAAGCATGGGAGAAAGTATTGGAATCGCTCTCGCGGCAAGCGCGACTTCAAAGGGTCCTTAGGTAAAGACTACGGAACCCATAGACTCAATTAAGGTCACAAATTGAAGTATTCAATGAGATTGAATTTTAGCACGTGACGCTTTTGCCAAAAATTACCTGGAATCTCGTCGAGAGGCCAAAAAGTGCCATTTTTTTTGGAAGTGCGTGGGGATGGATGGATGGATGTATGTTATCGTTTTTTTCGTCCACGATTTTTTCCACTCCGTTGCACCAATTGAAATGAAAATGAAAACCTAACATTATTTTAACAAAATGAAGCGCTGATTAGTTTTTGGCACATATCGGCCCACAAACATTAGTACTTTATTTCGGTACTTTTTTAGTTTTTTCTAAATATCTTGAAAATGACTTAACCAATTTTGATGAAATTTAATATTCTAATTGAGTACCTTGAGGACCACAAAAATGGTCATATAAAATTTTTTGTAAAATTATATTTTAAAGTACTTTACCCTAGACTACGATAGCTCATTGGATAAAGTTTGGCAACGATCCGTTGCAGTTTATTTTTTAATTAATGACATTTTCTTTAATCTCTTTAGGATTTTCCCCCCGAAACGTGGGCTAAAAAATATAATAAAAAGAAAACATTTCCAATAAATACTCTTTTATTTATTTTTCTAGACTGCCTTCTATCCAATACTGAGCTATGATTGAATATATCAGACCTTCTCCAAAGAAAAACTTCTAACGTAGACAATTTTTTTTAGAGTTGAAATTTTAGTAAAATCACACATAATTAATTGTAATTATTTATTGAACAAGAATAAAGAAATATTTTTATTGTATAAAATTTCAACTCTAAATCAAATCAATCACATATCTATTTAATGTGTGGTTTCTAATTACATACTTATTTTGCATTAGCATTGAAGGAGTTAAGGTGTCTTTACTCAATAAATTAAGCTATATTAGTTATCTATAATTATTTTTAACGTCCTTTATGGTTTCTATTATCTTGAAAAGTTCCAGTATAGAATTAGGTTAGGAAGTCTGTCTATTTATTACTACTTGGGATTATAGTCTTCTGCCTCCTATGATTAAATCAATTATAAATTTTGTCAAGTCCTAAAGTCCTAGAATTGTAAAAAATGTTATTTAGTTCTCACAAGCAGAGATTAGCTGAGGTAGAGAGAGGTCATACCATCCTTGTTAAGATTTTGACCAGGTTTCCTTAACAACTTATGGCAAATGCCGGAATGGCTAATGCGCCGCTTGTTCCTGGTATCGGGTTTTTGCGCGGAATTTTTAAATTACTTTTTGTCTTTTGATAGAAATCTATGGTCATGTTATTTGTCAATGACCATACATTTCTATTTTTGATTTTTGATTTTTTTTTTACTTGTTTATTATTTTTTAAATTGTTGTAATTAATTTGTATTGATGTTTGCTAATGTATTGTAGCTAGATTGTATTGATGTTTGGAGGACCTAGCCACCGAGGACTTGTCCCTCTAAGCAGGTCGAGGAATAAAGATTTATTTATTTATTTAGGTCCGGTTTGTCTACTCCCAGTTAAACTTGTCTAAAAGTCGAAATAGATTTCAAATTGTAACCATTTTTGATTCTAAATTTATGTGATTACACTTATTTTACTGGCTGTCAAAAATATCCGAAACTTTGTTGGGAGTTAGAAAAAAGCCTAATGTATTTGCACGTATGTTTAGTTGACTATCTTCAAGGGGATTGTCTAAGGAAAGTATCTCCTCCTCTTCCAACTCTCTCCACCTGTAACACTTAATTTTCTTTATTTTTCTATACTTTTCTAGATTAAAGTAAAAGAGAAAGCCTGTGTGGGTGTGAAACAGTGATCACCATAACGGAAGCTCTTTCAACCAGCAGCCTCAGTCTAAATAATCTTCTTTACTTTACTTGGGACTAGATTAGTGACGTCAAAGCTGAATTTACGGTAGTTTGGTCCGTCAAACATAATCCCCATTTATTTTTTCAGCCAGTCTCTAGTTGACTTCTTTCTCTTTTTAATAAGATTTTTCTTCTATTCATTCAATACAAATATGCGTACCTATTCTTTCATTCAACTTCTTTCATTCTTTCTGTTGATTTAGAATTACCTCTATACAAATAATATGGTCATTATAAATTAGAAATAATTTTCTAGATCATGATTTATCTATTTTTTATTTTTATTATTTAGAGTAAGTAAATTTTTAGAAGAATAAATTAGATATTTAAAAAGATTATTTTCGAAATGATCAAATTCATGAAAAAATGGCGTTCTTGAATGTATACCAATTCCTACTTTAATTCCTAATCTCATGTTGGTTGACTGCCACTTTCAGGGTTTATGCTTTGAGGCACTACTAGGTACATTACAAATACATAGAATACACAACATGATGATATACTTTCAGATAATAGAGTATTTTCCAGAATTAAATTGGCTAAACGAAAAGAGATCAACAAAATAGGACTGGTGCTTGCGTCAAACCAGTCTTAGGAGTGTATACTATATGATGATGATGATGATGATGAAGATAATTTTTCACATAGCTATTATATATAGGTAAATACCTTTCTAAAATATTTCAAAAATCAACCCCACTTTGTAACAAATTCATCATAACCTTACAATTTTTAAATGAATTTAAAAAAAGAAGGAGGTTCTCAATTCAACTGATTTTTTTTGTGTCTATGCTACCTGATAACTTCGTCAATTGTGACAGAATTTTGATAATTTTTTCATTGGGTTCAGTCTAGTTTCCGATTGGCAAAAATATAAATTTCATTGGTATTGGACCTTTTTTGCTATGCTTGTTCAGGCATAACTTCTTTGTTTATGAACCGATTTTAATGAATCATTCTGCGCTAGGATCAATATAGCTCCAAGATAGTCAGGTTACCTAAATATTTATTTATTTTATGTATGTTCAGACATAACTTATTTTTGGACCGATTTCGATGATTCTTTTTCTATTGGAAAGGGGGTACCTTAAGGGTGGTCTCATAGGTATTAATTTGCTCAAGTTCTGATGATATGATCAATGACAAAATAACGGGAATCTCCAATTCTTAAGTGCAAATAATCGAAATTATAATAAATAAAATTTTTTATGAAAAAAAAACAATCTTCAAACGTTCATTTAAAACCCGCTAACGTTTCGAGATAATTTCTTTATTTATGATTTTAATTTTATTATCAATCTCTGATTCTAAGATCCGTCAAGTACAATTCATATAAAAATAATTTTTAAGAAAAAATAAAAACCGACTTCAAAAAATTCAATGCAACAAATAAAATACACTAAAAGGTATAAAATAATTATTATCTTATTTAGTTACAACTAAACGACGAAATATTAACATGAAATTACTTTTTGAAGTCGGTGCCAAACAAACTATACCTATAAGCGAGCATACCCTCCAAACGTACTAAGTAAGATCCGTCGAGTGCGATTCATAAAAGGTATATGTTGGGCACCAACTTCAAAAAGTATTTTCATGTTAATATTTCGTCGTTTAGTTGTAACTAAATAAGATAATAATTATTTTATACCTTTTAGTGTATTTTATTTGTTGCATTGAATTTTTTGAAGTCGGTTTTTATTTTTTCTTAAAAATTATTTTTATTTTTCTCTTTTTAGTGATGTTATTAATAGTGATCATATCATCAGAACTTGACCAAATTAATATGACACCATCCCTAAGACACCCCCTTTCGGATAAAAAAAGAACCATCGAAATCGGTTCATAAACAAAGAGGTTAGGTCTAAACAAACCTAATAAAAAAGGTCTAATACCTATGAAAAAATTCGAAAAAAATGGAACCAATCGGAAGCTAGACTGGACCCAATGCAAAAAAAATTTTCAAAATCGGTTGGGAATTGGCGGAGATATGAGGTAACATAGGCACAAAAAAAAAAAAAAAAATTCAGTCGAATAGAGAACCTCCTCCTTTTTTGAAGTCGGTTAAAAATGTACCTAAATGTTTGGCACCGACTACAAAAAAGTGATTTCATGTAACAATTTCATCGTTTAGTTGTAACTAAATTAGATAATTATTTTATTTCTTTTAGTGCATTTTATTTGATTTTTGACTTCTTATTATTTTATTTGTTGCATTTACAATAATTTTTTTTGATTTTCTGTGCATTTTGAATTATGTTTATTTATTTTCTATTTTTTGTATATTTCGCATTTTATTTGTTTATGTTTGCTTTTGTATCTTTTGGGTTGGATCTGTCAGTTATCTGGTTGTTCTTTCTGATTGTCCATTTCTATAACAAATTGTTCTGAACAAACAAACAATCTATCTATCTATTTTCACTTGCGATTTGACACGAAAAATTTTAAACATAGATTTCAAAGAAAAAGTGTCTATGAAATAGTAGACTTTTGCCACCCTGTATCTGATGATAATTAATTTTTAGAGGCAATATTTTGATTATTTTTATCCTCTAAAATTATTATCTACTAATAGATCACTTTTTGTTTTTTTCCTTTGCACCTGCGTACTAAAGATACTATTGAAATTACAATTAAAAACCATAAAATGTAGAAGGTAAAAGGGTTATAAAATACATTTAAAATCTTATAGAGCCCAACAATAAAAGTAAAAGTAAACGGCTGCTCTTCCCTGTTTAGATGATAATAATCCAGCATTTACCATTTATTATGATTATCACTTACACTTTCAGAAATGGAAGAAGAAACCCTGAGTCAAGACGCTTCCCATTGCTCTTTAATTATTTCTATTTCTTACATTAATTCATTTATGTATCTATTCTTCAATTCTTTATGTCTTTACTCTTAGACGCGGCTCACCAGGAAATACAATGATCTCACCAAAAACTGTTAAGTGAGAATTGTGTGGGTTCTTTGTGATACATATTTAAATAAAGTAAAGAAAATTTTTAAAAATTTATGAAACTTTTAGAATTTAAAAATATAAAATTCTAGGTAGGTTTCACATAAAAAACCTTCCTAGAATTTTACAATTTTAAATTTTAAAATTTTCTTTACTTTATCATCAAAAACTGTTCTATAAAAAAGGCCAAGTTCTATTAATAAACTGTTACGTCGAAAAAAGTAGTGAGATCTAATGTGCTTCCAAGCTAACTTCCCCAATAGCAATTGAGTCGAATAAATACTATAGTTTCATTTAAAACAATTGCTTCCCACTTTACGTGTCGATTTAGATTTATTAGATTTTTAATTGACATTATTTTTCTGAAAATTGACTTTCCATAAATTACGTCACTCAGAATTTTTGACAAAATGTGATAGGGAAACCCGGAGATCTTAAAAATTGTTATGTCACAAAAGACAAATTATTAAATTAAAGAGTATAAAATTAAATTCTAAAATCAATTTACTTATAGACAAGTAAATAGGAGTGTTTCAGCTTACATTAATTGCGGTAAAAGATGTTCTTTTTTTAGGATCGTTTAGTATGGTGTGGGTATGCCAAATCTAAGTTTGCGACCTCGAAAGTGTGGGGGACAACTTTTAGCGGCCGAAATACCTCGAAATTCCAGTTTTTCGCTTATAACTCGAAAACAGTTCATATTTTGAAAATAACCGTTCTATAATAAATTAAAGATGACAAAATTTCGAGTCGATTAATAAAAAATGCAAAATTCGTCCAGTATTATACAATACAAGTATTATATTATACAAGGCTCAAATTCGCCCCTGTCTTGAATATTGCTCGCATTTGTGGAGAGGAGCCTCCAAGTATTCTCTTAATACCTTAGATGCAATTCCTACATTAACTGACACTCTCGACTCCCTAGCCCATCGTAGATCTGTCTCCGCCCTTTCTCTTTTTTATAGATATTACCATGGCTTTTGTTCTGACGAAATAAAATCGATAATCCCACCAAAGGCTTCATTTGCGCGAAATACACGATTTTCTAAAATTCAACACCCTTACGCGCTTAAACTAGATACTAATCGAACAAACGCATTCGCCAATTCATTTATCCCTATGACATCTAGAGACTGGAACTCTCTTCCCCCGACCGTCTTTCCAGCAACTTATAACCTTCAATCTTTCAAGACCAGCATCCACAGATACCTTCGACTGCTACCCAATCCCTAAATCTCCCCTTATCTTCACGTTACAAGGGTCCACCACGGACTTCAGAGGTTATACCTTCTTGGTGCAACTTCTTCTTGTATCAATATCATTATAAAAAAAAAGTAGTTCGATTTTTAATGGGGATCCAAAAAACAGCCCCCGGGATCACTTTTGAATATTCCTAAAACTCGCACTTTTTTCGATTTTTTCCCATTTTGGTCGTGAAGGAGTACGTTTTCGACAAAGACAAATCTATATATTTTTGAACTAGATTAAATTTGCTACAATTTAAATACAGTTTCATCTTAATTGGATAATGGCAACCCGTGCCGCTATGAAGTTAAAGTTTTGAAAAAATGGAATTTTTTGTAAAATATTGCAGTTTTTCCTTCATAAAATGAAAACCTTCTCATCCTAGAAACTTGATTTTTATCTCATTCTCTAGAAAATTCTATTGACTTGAATGTTTACTTGGGCCACTGTTTTATAAAAGTCTTAGATTTATAGATATCCTGCATTTTACAGACAGGAAATGATCCGAATCCTTAATACTGTCATGTTTCAATTGTAGCAAATTTAATCTAGTTTAAAAATGTATCGAATCGTCTTTGTCGAAAACATGCTCCTTCATGACCAAAATGGAAAAAATCGAAAAAAGTGCGAGTTTTGGGAGATTCAAAAGTGATCCCGGGAGCTGTTTTTGGATCCCCATTAAAAATCGAACTACAGGACCAATTTTCTATTTTTTTTAATCGAGGCGAAATTTTCTCTTTTTTAATTTACTATAGGACAGTTATTTACAAAATATGAACCGTTTTCGAGTTATAAGCGAAAAACTGGAAAAGTCCGAAAATTTAGAGGTTTTTTGGCCACCAAAAGTTGTCCCCCACACTTTCGAGGTCGCAAGCTTAGATTTGGCATACCCACACCATACCAAACGATCCTAAAAAAAGAAACATCTTTTACCGCAATCAATTTAAGCTGAATCACTTTTTAGATCCTCTATTTACTGGGCTATTACGGAGAATCGCCAAGTCAGTGAACAATTGAAATTATACATACCTATTTGTACATAGATTACAACGGTAAAATTTCTTTTGAAAAGTATCAGAATACCGAAATGATAATTTTTTCAATTAATTTAATTCATTCCCCGATAAAGTTCAATTTGTTTTAATATATTTGACTCTAATTACCCTGTTGTTATCGAGACTTTTGTTTATCATATTATATAATATCCCTTAAATTTAAATATATAGATACTTTTTATATTTGATAAATAACTCGATTATTTATACTAAAAAAATTCCACATTATAAGTTTTCATATCTTTATTGTTTCCAATTTCTTTGATTAATATTCACTTGGATATATAATAAATTACAACAAACCAAAAAACAGGTATTATTTTTTTTTTGAAACATTTTAAGACATATAATTTATCGATGTGCGGCGTCATAGTCCTTAAAATTCATAAGTATAATTATTTAATTTAGTTATAGGTATATAATTAAAATTTTAATTGAAAAAAAGACTTTAATATAATATATCCCTTTTTGATTACAAACAAGTAGCGGATAAATTCACATAAAGTGTGATAACAAGTGGCGGTTTTTTTTTATTAATAGAAGAAAGATAAAAGTGGAAGAAAACGGTTTAACTAATGGATTATAGAGTGAAATTGATTATACGACTAAATTTATAGAGATGGTAAAGTAGATGAAAATGAGGCCAATTTCTTTTTAGTTTTAATCGGAAATATAAAAAGTAAAAAGTATCATCCCCATAGAAGCAAGGTTAATACTTATAATAGTCTTTATTTAACTCTCTATTCCAGGGGTGTCCAACCTTTTAGCTTCCATGGCCGGCATTGGAAGAAGATGAGATGTTTGGGGCTACACATAAAATAAACTAACACTAATCATAGCTGATGAGCAAAAAAAACGTAGAAAATGTACTTAATATACTAATTAAACTTTGTTGCTATATAAATTTTTGAAGTGAAACTTCTTTAGCGACGTATCTGTTTGATTTTTACTTTACCAAACAGTGTATGGTCAAGTAGTGTAATCGTGCATGAAAAAAGTGGTTTCTTTCATTTTTTTCGAAATATCTAAAAAACGCTGAAACTATTTTGATTAAAAAAATCGAGCGAAACCATGGCTTTTCGCTCTACAAAAAAGACCTAATAAGTATACATCGAAAAAATTATATTTTTCGAGATAATAATTTTTTTGTCAAAATGTCTGTTAGTCTGTCTGTTAGTCTGTGCGTTACCAAATTTTGTAGACGAGCTAGCTCAAAAACTAGTGTGAATATCGAAACCAAATTTCACACGTAGTTTTGGTGCATTGAGATTAAGAGCTGATTAGATTTTGGTGCATATCGACCCAAAATTAAAAGGGGTTAAAAATGAAAAATCTAGGCCATTTGAGCAAACTCAACCAAATTTTGTATACATACTCAGCGGGACCCCAGAAGTCTAAAAATGCAAAAACTAACCGCCAAAAAATGGAGGGGGGGTAGGATCAAAAAATTAAAATCTTGGCCATTTACCAAACTCAACCAAATTTTGTATACATAATCAGCGAATTAAATTTACTAACAATCACCGCTTCTGGAGGAACTTAAACCATGTTACGATATTTTTTTTAATTGATAGAGATTTTCTTTAGGAGACGGACTGGTATAAATATGCAATTGGATGTTGATGAAAGCAGTCCACGGTGGTTGTAAAAAATAAGACTATAGAGGTTTTATTATTTTACATTTATTTGTTAAACCGACGTTTAGGAGATTTATTCTCTCCTTCTTCAGGGTAACAAAAAGTCAATGAAAGTAACTATTTTTTGAACTACTTTCATTGACTTTTTGTTACCTGAAGAAGGAGAGAATAAACCTCGAAACGTCGGTTTAACAAATAAATGTAAAATAATAAAACCTCTATAGTCTTATTTTTACAACCACCGTGGACTGCTTTCATCAACATCCAATTGCATTTTTAATGTTTGTTTTTAAGTGGTCCCCCGGCACTCTAAAAATGCAAAAATTAAACCCCTCGCCTATATGATTATTAATAATTTTATTAAATATTAAATATAAGTGAGAGGCCAGGTTGTATGGTAAAGTCAAGAGGATGGCTCAATAGAGGGGAAATTATTTTTTAAAACGCACTAATATTTTATGACAAATAACATTTATTAAAATTAGGAAATTTAAATTATTAAGGTGATTGATTTAAGTAGCAGTAATTTATATTTGGGTTATTTGAGTAATTTCTCCGTTTGCTTCACTATATGCAGACGCCCTTGATAGTCACCCATTCTTACTAACTACACTAGACATCGCAGATTTTGATTTACATTATTGAATAATGCATAATGAAACAATAATTTTCTTTTCTAATTATTTGGAATGAGAGATTGATTACTCGCAAGAAGACAAAGATAATATCTTTTCATCGATAGGAGAGATAATCTTTCTTCTTCTGACTTAAATGAATAATATTCATATTCCATTTTGTTTTTGGTATTATCAGCGTTTTTCATGCCTTAAACAAATTATACCCGGTAAAAATAGCACAGGTCATTGGAATTTGAGTGGAACGGGTCAAATGGTAGCCACTAAGAGACATGACTTCGTCTGGGAATTTACAGACATGCTTTGCTTAGGTGGGCGGCTGTTTGCAACATGCTACATGCTACATGCTACAAGCATGCGAGCCAATGGAACCGGAGCCATTAAGACAATAAATTCACTCGCCTATTCGCGCATTAAATTTACCAACAATCACCGCTTCTAGATGACCTGAAACCATTATTTTTTAAATATGAATGTTTTATCTATAATAAAAATTAAGGTTTTGTCTGTACATTGGTCCAAATCACGCCAAATTTTGGTTGGACACGTTTGAAGCAAAGTTATGAACAAAAACACCCTCAACAATATCCCAGTATGTCTGTATGTGTGTATGTTTCTGTGCAAATTCTGCTCAGGATTCACGTAAAAACGACTGAAGGGATTATTATGAAATTTCATATTTGGATCAATTGTCTTCTAACTTAAATTCATTGTTATATAACGTTTTGGATTATTTTGACCCCAAAAGGGGGTTTGTGGAGGGGGGGCCCACTAATGGAAATTATCAAATAACTCCTAAACTATTAACTTTACGGCAAGTTTTGTAATGAGCGCAAAGTTGTAGGGGATGTGATTTCTGACAAATTTTGTTAAAAAAAATTCAAAAAAATCACTCAAAAAGGGGGAGGGTCAAAAAATGAAAATTCTTACCCTTGGACCAAACACAACCAAATTTTAAATACATCAACTGTGTACCACTAGAGAGCTATAAATGGAAAAACTAACAACTCAAAATGGGGGAAAGGTCAAAAAATGAAAATTCTTCCCATTGGACCAAACTCAAACAAATTTTGTATACATATTCTGTGGATCCCCAGAAGGCTTGTTGTATACATATTTTGTGACCCCCAAAAGACTAGAAATGCAAAAGCTAATTACCCAAAATGGGGGAGGGTCAAAAATGAAAATTCTAAGAACAAAATTTCACATGGTTCTTTTCTCGTAGCTTACACAAAGAAGAGAAATCACATCCAAAACATTAGGTGTGTGTGTGTGGGGGGGGGGGGGGATGTAGCCGAAGGTGGGCCTCGCAGCTAGTACACTATAATTATCTCGAAAATGATATAATTTATTACTTTTAGTAATGAAAACTAAAATCATGCTAAATTTACACAAATATTCTAATCAAGAACCTTAATTATACCGGACCTAGTTCTTAAACGAATTGAACCGAATTGAGCATGAGGAAATAATTGAGTCAGAAAAAACTTAGGCCCACTTCACACTAGGCAATTCCCAGTCTACGCAACGGAAACTCGAGTATCGTCAATTTGTGTTGCCTTTACCTAGGGATACCCACAGGCGACTTAGTACTTCACACTGAGAATACCGTAAAGCGATACAGGGAGATTTAATAATAAAATTACTTCTTTTTTAATTTTAAATCCCACTAAAGGATCGTTATAAATAATATTATATAATAGGATTTGCCAATTTAAATGATTAGAAAACTCAATAATGATTACATTCATTCTCAACCTTTGGGCTCAGGCACGTTATAAATTTACATGAAGCTATAATTTTTATTTTTGACAAGGCTTGGTTCGATCACATATGTGTACCGCATTTTGTGTATAACTCCAAATTAACTGAAGATAGCCAAATAAATTCAGGCCGAAACGATTTATTCAGGTTGTTATGTTATTCAGGTTGTTCTTTGACAACTTTGGCTGATACCTCATTTTTCATCTATTAAACTAATTGTTATAAGAGAAAGTGAAATTTGCGACACAAAATTGTATTAATAAGTAACTGCATTTATATTCCAAGTTCCAATTTTTTAGTTCAAACCATATGATGGCAAAAAAAATTGTATGGTAAATTGCAAAAAAATATTAGCCCAGACAAATTAGACCGAAAAAAGGCCCCGCTGGCCAATAAATATCTGGAAATAATTTTAATCGACGTTAGGCATCCCAAATAAGAGTTATATGAGCTTGCGACGGTGTCTGGCTGGTGCTAAATTTTTGAGTGACATAAAAACCACGAAAATTACGCCATGGGTTATCGTTATCCATTAAGATGAAACTTTTCCAATTTCATTTTTTAGCCAATTGGCAACTATAATAAGGGTCACCACGGCGAAAATTCGAAGAGTGGTTTCTTGTGACCGCCTAATGAGCATAATTCACTTTTTTCCGCCAAGTTAGTAAAACTTGCCTATTGTGACTATACGGCCGAACAGATTTTAACTTTTAAGTACGTTATTCGACGCGAAATTGTATGCTCTTTTGTTTTGGTAAGAGTAAAATTTTTGTAGGACGCATGGTTTTCGTGATATAAGCGAAAATCTCAAAAAAGTCTAAAATTTTCTTGGTTTTTAGGCCCTCAAAAATTTAACACCAGCCAGAAACTATCGCAAACTCATATAAATCTTATTTGGGTTGCCTAACGTCGCCGTCGTTCAAAGTATTTCCAGCATGCGCGGCCTTTTTTCGGTCTAATTTCCCTGGATTATGAAAAAATGTCCACTTTTTATTTGAATTGGAAAGTATTATGAATATTTTATCCAATAACTAAAATTTAACTCTATTGTAATTTATTATAATATTATTTTCAAAACCATTTTGTAATCGAATCAGTTTTCATTTCTTTTGTCTCCCCACACATAAGAGAGAATATGATCTCTCTTTTCATTCTTCGGATCCGAATAAAAGAAGTCAAGATTCATTAGAGTGTTATTTCCGATAGTGATTTAAGTTCATATTACATGGCTCGTTTGCCACATTACGTCACCCTGCGAGGCGAAATGGTAAACATATGACTAAATGCTTTGTTTCCATGGCTTTGCGACCCATTCACTCTGTTTCGTTTAAACAGATCGTGTCTGTTTATCCTCACATTCATGTGTATGTAAAGGGCCAGTCTTTAATACCCAAGACAGCGGATTAAGCATGTCCAGTATTTGGGAAGTGGAGGGAGGGTCGTCATCGTGTTTGATTTTCACCATGTGTGTCTATGTCTATGCTTTAACATTAGTTAATCTCACGGCAACATACATTATTCTCTAGAGGCGCGAAAAGCGTAACTGAATTGCGATTTCTCGCTCTCTATTTATAAGCACCTTGTGTTTGTTCAAAAAGACCTTTTCAAAGGCCCGTGGTGTTTGTTTAAGAGCCTAAATGGGCTCAGGGATTACACATATGAGGACAGAGAGCATGCCTATAGAAACGGTCATCTCGCCATCGTACGTTAACGGCGACATCTTCAAAATGATATTTTTTTTTGCCCTGAGTATGTGTCTCTCTCCCATTCAAAGCTTAAATAAATATCACACTCAGAAGCAGGTGACAGTTTGTGGGAAAGCTACTACATAAGAATTATACAAGTATTTATTTTATTAATACACGTATGGGAAAAAATATTCAAACATATGTTCGCAGCGGCTACCATTTTAATTGAAATTCAAAAGGAAGAAGAAAAGGTGGTATTTGAGAGAGTTTCAAAGAAACAGCATCATAAAAAAATACTCCATTTCATACTAAGCAATAGTTTCTTGAACACCATTTTCATTTTTTTCCCCTACATTTATATTCTAAATGCATCGAATATATATTTTATGGGTTTGAAATGTATGATCTAATGAATAATGATGAAAATGTAATCTGACTAAAAACATAAATGTGAAAAAGGGCCAAGTTCGGTACAAAAATATCATTAATTTTTAACCGACTTCAAAAAAGGAGGTTCTCAATTCGAGTGATTTTTTTTGTTTCTATGTTACCTCATATCTCAGCCAATTGTGAAGCGATTTTGATGATTTTTTTGCATTGGGTTTAGTCTAGCTTCCGATTAGTCCCGTTTTTTTTTCATTTGGTATTGGACCTTTTTTGATATGTTTGTTTAGGCATAACTTCTTTGTTTATGAACCGATTTTAATGATTCTTTTTTTATTGGAAAGAGGTTACCTTATGGGTAGTACCATGTTAATTTGGTCAACTTCAGATGATATGATCAATGACGAAATAACGTAAATTTCTAATTCTTATGACCAAATGATCGAAATTATAATAAATAAAATCTTTTATAAAAAAATCTTAAAACATTCATTAAAAAACAGCAAACGTTTCGAGAGAATTTCTATATTTATGAATTGAATTTTATTATCATTTTCTGGGGAGGTATTGGGAGAATATGGAATTGGAATAATTATCGGAAAAGAGGTTGTTTTCTTTAATTAGTTTTGTCCTCTAGTAATCTCCGGAATCGAAGCTCAAAAACAATGTATGCATAAATTCATGTAAAATAATTGGTTTAATAAATTTATCATTTTCTGGGAATGGGGAGAAGGATTCCGCGGCAATATGGTATTGGAATAATTATCGGAAAAGAGGTTTTTTTCTTTAATTAGTTTTTTCCTCTTATTAAAAACAAGGACTAAAGATGATCAAGGACACTCGATGGTGGAGAAATAATCTCCGGAGTCGAAGCAAAAATACAATGTATACATTAATGCATGTAAAATAATTGGTTTAATATCATTTTCTGATTCCTTCACCCGAATCTGTCTCTTACGAGATGCATACAAAATATTATATTAATATTAAGTCACTATTAATAACATCACTAAAAAGAGAAAATTAAAAGTTATTTTTATAAAAAAAAATTAAATGCAACAAATAAAATAATAATAAATTAAAAATAAAATAAAATACACTAAAAGGTATAAAATAATTGTCTTATTTAGTTACAAGTAAACGACGAAATATTAACATGAAATTAATTTTTGAAGTTGGTGCCAAAAATATACATTTTACGCTCGCTTAAGGGTATAGTTTGTTTGGCACCGACTTCAAAAAGTAATTTCATGTTAATATTTCGTCGTTTATTTGTAACTAAATAAGAAAAAATTTTATACCTTTTAGTGTATTTTATTTTTAAGTTATTATTATTTTATTTGTTGCATTTAATTTTTTTGAAGTCGGTTTTATTTTTTTTTATAAAAATTATTTTTATTAAAAAATTGTATTCTTTTATTTATCTAAATAAATCATTGTTGCGTTTTTATTGTTTTATGTTGATTGCCCCGAAGAAGAATAAATTTTTTGCTTTTAGGCCAGCTGAAAATGAATTTCAAAGCTCTTCAAACAAAACTCTACTCACAGCTGCCACTGAGATTCAAATCCGAATCATTAGCTGGGGTCTCACGTATTCTTTTATTAGAAACCACTTCATTGCACAAAATATGAGGGGAAGGTTAAAAAAAATTAGTGAATTTATAATAATAAGAAAAATAATCAATAAAATTCAACCGAATAGATTTCTCTATCTACTGACTTGAGAGAAGCTTACTACTTTGAAATATAGTAATTTTTAACAATATGAAATTAATAAATATTATAAAACAATCGATTATTAATAATTATAATCAATTTTGAACGAAATTGATTGATTAGTCTTCAATAAAATGGTAAAAAGCTAGAAAACCGTAACAAATGACTTACTGATGCCGGGTGACTTGTAGGACGCAGTCTCTTGATAAAACAGACAAAAAAATTATAAATGAAAAAGAAAACGATCTTATTTTATCGATTTCATCTATCCGAAGGTTCACAGAATGTTTTTATATAAGAAAATAGCATTTTGATTAAGAATTTTGTAGTTAAAAAAAATGTATGAAAAGATTCAATTTCTTCTCTGCGGGAGCAAATCAACTATAAATGGGCTAAAGTTTTATTTTTTTCTCATTAGATATTTATTTAAATCTATTGAAATTGCATATCTGTTTGTTATTTTCATTTATCTTTTATAGCAAATAATTATTATTAGGAAATTTGCATTTTAAAGGGTAGTTTATTTGAAGTCCAATTGGAAAAAACGTTAATAACTCCTTTGAAAATTTTTTCAAAAATATGAAATTAATAGATATTATAAAACAATTAATTATTAATAATTTAATTCAATTTTGAACGAAATCGATTCAGTACTTTTTGAGAAAATGGTCATAAACCATCTGAACTGTCAAAAAACGACGTTTTTTGAAAGCACGAGATACCTTTGAAAAAAGTGTAAAAAGTTGTATGAAACGAAACATTAACTTGTGACATGCAGGTGAATTTTAAAATGTATCTAAAACGACCTTTCATAGACGGTTTTCGGGGTTTTTGACCATTTTCTCAAAAAGTACTGAATCTATTTCGTTCAAAATTGAATCAAATTATTAATAATTAATTGTTTTATAATTTCTATTATGTTCAAATTTTTAAAAAAAATTTTCAACTGAGTTATTAGCAATTTTTCAAATTGGTCTTCAAATAAACTACCCTTTATAATGCAAATTTCTTAAAAATAATTATTTTATATAAAAGATAAATGATAATAACACCTAGATATGACATTTCAATTGATTTGAATAAATATCTAATGAGAAAAAAAATAAAACTTTTTGTCATTTCTAGTTGATTCGCTCCTGGTGAGAAAAAATTGAATCTTTACATACAACTTCTTTTAAATTACAAAATTCTCAATCAAAATGCTATTTTCTTATATTAAAAAGTTGCAATGAACCTCAAGATTGATTAATTCGATAAAATAAGATCGATCTCTTTCAAATTTATAATTATTTTTGTCTATTAGATCGAGAGGAAGTGGCTCTATCAGAGACACATTCTTTCTTATTGTCCATTCACTCTACAATATTGGAATATTTTTTAACTCGTAAACTATTGATTTTAGACATTTCCCTTATATGAACTTTTATGTTGGAAATTAAATCTTCTTTATTAAATGTCATTATATAAATTTGTGTACCTCAAAGGGTTAGGCCGTAAAGGTGAAATTTATGTGGAAAGTTGGATATATATTGCTCTAATGCCCTAGATATTCTACATATAAAAAAATTCTAATGAAGAAACATGTTGATAATTTAATCTACTAAAAGAAAGTTCATTATGTATTATTAGCTCCGATGTCTATATTTAAATATTTAGAGAGGATTAAACATTCAAAATTAATTATTTTTTTCTGATAAAAAGTAAACATTATTTTACAAAAATATAAGCGGTTTTATATAAAGTGTACCCCTTAGAAATTTTTTAATTAAATCCGTGTCACCAATCAAATTCCATATTTTTTGATTCAAAAAATTACTTAGCCAATTCATTGGGCTTGAATTTTTATATTGAAAAATATTTATATTTACCTACATAACTCGTAAACTATTGATTTTAGATATTTCTCTCATATTAACTTTTCGGATGGAAATTAAATGTACTTATACTTATATGACTTTGTTTACCTTAAAGGGTTAGACAGTAATGGTGAAATTTAAGTGGGAATAGATGTCCCTACAAATCTCATTGTCTAGAAAATTCGAAACTATTATTAAGAGGCATCACTTATGTATTTCTCATTTTATTATTTCAAAATTTGTCAATTCTACTAAAAAATTAGTTGATTTCTATTCGGATTACCGAAATTCCAACCTTATGGTGATGATCAGCATTTTCAGCACCCATAGCTGGGCACGCCCATGGGCTTAGCAGTTGGTTATAAAAATAACTAGGTAGTTTTAAGGTATTTCAAAAAAAAGAACTAGAAACACTTCTTCCTACACGATTACATAAATACTTCACCATCCTGTGTATGGTGAAGTAAAAGTAATATATTAATTTATATTTATTATTATCACTAAAAATGTGATAACACATTATTATATTTTCTCAAAAAATTATTTATCTAAAAAAATACATAAATAAATTCTCACTTTTATTTATTTCAGAATTTTCTCTTCAATATTTATTATAGTATAGTAATTTTTTCATAAATCAATAGTACCTAGGCATATTTTTTCTAATATTGATAAAATTATTAATTCGAAGAATATATTTATTTATAACCTACTTATGGTTTGATTACTGCAAACAATATTTTATATAATATCTCAATCCTCTACTAAATTAACTTATTTACCTACCTTTACGGTTTTGACATGTAGAAAGAGAACACATAATTTAATATATAATATATATCCATTTAAAATATTCTTTTAAAAGTGTATTATTGGCTATACCTCTTAAGATTATTAAATTCAAAGAATTAACAGCTAAAAAGGTGAATAAAATAAATAACACCAAAAATTAGGTAAATTTATACATTGACGAAATATTTAGTTACTTCAGAGATTGGTTTAGAGCAGCCGTATTAAATTTAATCTATTTTCTCTTTCTTATTTATAAATATATTAATTGTAGTGAAAAATGATTTTCTAGAATGAATTATTTTGTATCGGCTTGTGTGTGATTCTACTATGAATTCAGATACTCAAGAATTCAACAACTTAATTAATTAATTTCACTTTATTAAATTAAACAGTCCACTAATAGTTTATTTCAAAATTATTATAAGTTTTCATGCTGAGAGTTGGCTTTTTTGAGTATAATATGATGCAATAGTATTAATATGACTTATAATAATTAATGTATTAATGATGTATTAAAATTAATAAGAGTTTAGTCGATTTGTTCTTACCTTGGAAGAATGGCTGCAGGCGCGTCTGCCCTGGTCAATATCCGCCACTCAAATGAATAAAATGCCGTTTTCAATTCCGATTATTTATCTTGAATGCATTTCTCTAGGTGGGCTCGATTCTCTAAAACAGAAAATATAAAAGAATATTTTTATTTAAAAAGAAGGAAAATTATCAGTAAAAGATAAAGGAATAAATTTAACATATACATTTAGATATCAATTTTTTATCTAATTATTATTATATAGTATTGGACCAAAAAAATCAATTTTAATTAATAGAATAATTAATCCACCCACGCGCTTTAAGCCTCTTGCGATTCATATTTCCCTTTGTTTTTTGTCCTTATTATTTTTATATTTATTTTTACATGTTTAATCTCAAGAACGAAATGAACCATTCAAATTAATTCAAATCATTGATCCTCCATCTTGTAATAAATACAGGGGATTCTAATTGAGTGTGTAAGATTTTAAGGGGTGATTAAGATAGTTTATTGTATAACAAAATGCGATTTCATGATAAGTTCAAAAAATTTATTTCTCAGAGAATAAGAAATTAAAATATAATAATTCCCCTCTCTTATATTTAATATTTAATAAAATAATTTTTAATATTTTCAAAAGAACTCCCGCCTCTTAATTTTGAGAACATAAATTTAAATTATACATAGGTAAGTCAGTTAAGTTTTGGAAAAATCTTTGAAAAAATTATTTTTAATGAAAATCTTAAATATTTTTACTTTACCATACACGGTATGGTCAAGTATTGTAATCGTGAATGAAAAAGTGTTTTTTTCGAAATATCTCAAAAACGGCTGAAACTATTTTGATTAAAAAAATTGAGCGAAACCATGGCATTTCGATCTACAAAAAAGCCCTAATAAGTGAACATCGAAAAATTATATTTCTCGAGATATTAATTGTTTTGTCAAAATGTCTGTTAGTCTGTGGTTTATCAAATTTCACACGTAGTTTTGCTCAATTCAGATTAAGAGCTGATTAGATTTTGGTGCATATCGACCCAAAATTAAGGGGTGGAGGGAGGGGGTTAGAAATTAAAAATCTAGGCCATTTGAGTAAACTCAACCAAATTTTGTATACATAATCAGTGGAAGCCCAGAAGTCTAAAAATGGAAAAACTAACCGCCCAAAATGGGAAGGGGGGGGGGTCAAAAAATGAAAATCTAGGCCCTTGTACCAAACTCAATCAAATTTTGTATACATAATCAGTGGGACCCCAGAAGTCTAAAAATGCAAAGACTAACCCCCCCCTTACATGAATATAAATAATTTTATTAAATATTAAATATAATTGAGGAGTCAGGTTGTATGGTAAAGTCAAGTGGATGACCATATCAGAACATGTAAGTTTATTTATTTTTGATATTAATCAAATTTTTAAATGAAAATTTTTCCTAGATAACTATATCAAAAATTTTAATCGAATTTTCATCAATTTAAGATCTAGTCATACTTAAAAAATTGGAGATCCTGTAATTTGGTCATCTTAAATATGTACTAAGATTAAACGAGCAATTCTTGTATGTTCTTGTTTAGAATCAATTTCTCGAAAACGGCTCTAACGATTTGGATGAAATTCACGGGTTAGGGTGTTTTTGGGTTGACAATTCGATCTGTCAAGATCTCATCTTCGGCTAAGTTGTTTTTGATGGGGTTTTTGTTAATTTAAATATTTATTCACAGGTGGTTGTTTGAATAAAAATTTATAATTACATTTTTTCAATTTTCTTTTCTTCTTCTTTAAGTGCCATATCAGGTCTCGCTGACGTTTCGGCTCCTCTCCACATATATCTGTGCTGAGTGCGTTTAGCTGTTTTTACAGATATACGGGGCCTACTTTTAACGCCGGTTCCGAGCGGCTAGCTTGGAGAGGTTTACTAGTCAATTATACTCTTGGTAGGTTGCCATTGCTTTTCAAGATGAGGCTACTGCAAATATCTGATCTGCCGAGACTCAGTCTCGTACCAGCGTATTTCAGGCCAGTGGCCCGACACTAACCATTGACCCACAGTCGCCATTTTCTTTTAATAAAATTAATTGTTTTTTTTTATTTTAAATTCCACTAATAGATCATTAGAAATATTATTATATATTAGAATTTGCCAATTTAATTAATTAAAGGTATTTTTCTATAAAATAATTTATTAGAATATCAATTTCATTCTGTTAAAAAATTCGACAATTCGAGGGATCGTACCTCCTTCTTCAGGATTTAAAAAGGTCAACAAAAGAACCTCCGTGTATTGTGTAAATTAATATTATTTTTAATTAAAATTACATTCAAAACTTTGTGGCCAGTGATACGTCTTAATGATGGGCATAGCGGGTCTAAGCATTGGTAAAAATATATTAAGTTTTATTTCAATTTTATTTTATTTATTTATTATAAAATCGACCTTATTACCTGAATTTAAAATTATAAATAATTAATTAATTAAGTTCGCAGGTACATGGACAGGTTTTAAGGTGTAAATCAAAAAATTGTCATTGGTTTACACCTTAAAACTTTTCCAAGTACCTGCGAATTTAATTAATTAAATAATATGGTCGCTATGGACTTTAATAATTATAAATAATATTAATATATGGCTTTTAACTGAATCAAAAAATTACCGAGCTTCGCTGGGTGTTCCAGGTACTATATACTAATTCACAATGGCTCATCTTGAATTCTTAACATTACTCTTGATTTTTTTAAGATGTGATAACAAGTTTTTTCTTATAGTTGATACACTTTTTTGATGCAGCACTTTTTTATATCCAGAACTCGGCAGCATATATATAATTATAATTAAACAGAAAATTCATGGAATCATCAACTCAATAAGATAGAGATTAGAAAATTAAATATTTAGATTATATTATAAGATTCTCGATGTCGTCTAATTTTTTTCTCTTTGAAAATCTACATTTGCCGAAAAATTTGATGAAAATGCAATCAGTCTGGCATTGGATCAGAAACATAACTGGTTTTTCGATTAGGCCTAGCGATCAATATCAAACGTCTCAAATTAATTTGTGCAGAGATTTTCTTTCTTGAAATCCCTAATGATATTTTACAATAAGCAGAGTGTAAATCTCTCAACGGACCAGAGGGGCTGCTTCGATTTGATTTATTTCTCTCCTAACCAACCACACGAGTCCAATTTTCTCTTCTCCAGTAGCGCTGACTCCAGTCTCTTGATTCATTTAATATCTTGATGACGATTTTACAATTTGTTTATGTTCAAAAAATTCATTCTCGAACCCGATGAATCACCCTCTCATTAAACCATCTTTCGATCAATTTATTCCGGGATAAAATCCAAATGGGATTTAACATTTATTTTAAGTGCAAATTCTGCCGCCATATGCCATAATGGGAGGATATCTTTTATTCCTTCAAAGACAGTCCCAGATCATTTTTAATTTCTCGAAAATAAAAACAAACATGAACCATTATATTTTAAGTGAGAAATTTTGGCGAGGACGGAAATTAAACTCTGCGGGAAATCTTGGTGATGCGGTGAAATCCAATTTGCATATGGCTGTATATAATGGGGCATTTCACAGCCAGAACATTGAGATCGTTTGCGTGCTACTTAGAACAGAAGAAATGCCAGAGAAAATGGTCTATTTATTAATTTTAAAAGCTCGCAGATGACTGGGGTGTCCACCCTTTTTCTGTAAGGCTGGCTGTCTTTTTCCAAGTGGCTCCTGGGAGGGAAAGGGTGCGGAAGGAAGACGTATGAGTGGAGGAGCTCCTTGTGCCTATTAATTGCTATGATGACCCTAGGGCCAAGATCCCGCCCCCGCCCCCTGCCCGCGCTCAACTCTCAACTGTGAACCCTCAAGGCTCAACCCTCAACCCTTCTGCCGCTGCCATTATGATTTATCTTATACTAACATGAAATATTCCAGCAGCGCTTTGATTCTTTTCCCTCTTAAGGGAATAAAAGCCTCTTGAAATTTCAAAAGAATACAATTAATTCCGAAATGGCTCTTGTAAACATTTTACTGAAAAAATGATTTAATTAAAAGTTGATGCTTTTTAATTCGAAAAATAAAAGATGATCGTTATTTAATTAAATTACTAAAAAGTTGTAATTTTTTAATTCAAAGTAGGTATCAGGAACAGGGTTCACAGACAAGTAATGAATGAAAGACTCTATATGTAGACATCGTTCTTGCACTTATAAGTATACTTGCATTCATAGCGAGAGATAACATTTTATGCCCCACACCTACCGATATTTATGTAAAATGAAAAAAATTCACATTGAATTAAAAATTAACCATTTTTGACTAGCGTATTTTATAAGAGAAATGCCACATTGCCACTATTTAGTTTTAATCGAGGTGTGATCCGCGATTGGAAGTAGGTGTACGCCTCTTTGGAAGTACATATTTTGGAAGTACTTGAAAATATTTGAAAGTACTTGAACATGTTCGAGAAGTACTTGGGAATATTTAGAAGTACTTGGAATATTAGAAGTACTTGGACATATTTGGAAGTACTTGGAAATATTTGGAAGTATAAGTGGAAGTAGGTGTACAGCATAATAGATCGCGGTTCCCCCATCGGTTTTAATTAATATTAATGTATTTTTTCTAGCAAAATCCCACATAATTATTTATTGAACACGAATAATTAATACAATTAATAAAACTACCGTGTTAAATAAATATTTATAATTAATTATGTTTGAAAATTTAAATTTTAATCAAATTAATCATAAAAATAAAAGTTTCAACAGCTTCTAAGAGAATGTTAATAGCCATAAATGATCAATTTATATTTAAATTTAATAATATTTACTAAGGCAGCTCTAGTGTACCAAGTCTTGAAAAAGTTTTCACTTTTTATTATGTAATATTCGGGTGAGCGATTCTATCATTAGAATCTGATGAAAATAACTAAAAAGGGAGTGGATAGAATGATTTCTTTTTCTTTAGAGCTAAGATGTATTGCAAGGTGCCAAATAAAAGTTCAAACCTGTTTCAGATGGCCTTTTGCACTCGGACTAAAACGATTCACGTTATATAGAGAGAGAGAGTATTCAATTGGACTTGATTAAAATTCAGACAAAAATGTACAGAAAAAATTACTTGTTTCGCCTCTAACTATCAAGCGTACCGAGTAAAGAAAATTTTTTTCTGTTTCTTTGTCTAATTAATCGAGCTGGAAATTCACTAAAATTTATCACATTAAATTGAAAGTTTCTTTTTGCTGAGAGTAACAGAATTTTTTATAATTTAAATAAATTTTTCCAGCAGAGGAGACACTCTTATTGTCTCCTTCAATTTCGTTCACAATTAACTTTGCCGAGGAAACACTTAATATTTTCCAAAAAATGGGAAACAATGATTAACCGAGACGTATGGTAAGCCTGCCTATGTAACATATAGATAAATTTTAATATTCAAAAATTGAATTGTTTACTGAAGAAAACATTTTAACTGAACTAAAAAGGTACTTCAAGAAATTATTCGTAATAATTTTTAAGAAAATAAACTGCAACGGATCGTTGCTAAACTTTATCCAAATTCATTTGAAATATTAATATGTTCTTGAGTAAAGTACGTTAAAATATAATTTTACTAAAAACTTTATTTAACCTTTTTTGTGGTCCCCAAGATACTTAATTAGGATATTAAATTTCATCAAAATTGGTTAAATCATTTTCAAGATATTTAGAAAAAACTAAAAAAGTACTGAAATAAAGTACTAATGTTTGTGGACCGATATCTACCAAAAACTAATCAGCGCTTCATTTTGTTAAACTAATGGTAGGTTTTCAATTTCATTTCAATCAGCGCAAAGGTGTGGAAAAAATCGTGGACGAAAAAAACGATAACACACATACATACATCCATCCATCCAT
This sequence comes from Forficula auricularia, assembly GCA_024734495.1. Classification (NCBI taxonomy): domain Eukaryota; kingdom Metazoa; phylum Arthropoda; class Insecta; order Dermaptera; family Forficulidae; genus Forficula; species Forficula auricularia. Next base: position 9,159,231 of record JALMQS010000127.1, read on the forward strand.
CCCCACGCACTTCCAAAAAAAATGGCACTTTTTGGCCTCTCGACGAGATTCCAGGTAATTTTTGGCAAAACCGTCACGTGCTAAAATTCAATCTCATTGAATACTACAATTTGTGACCTTAATTGAGTCCATGGGTTCCGTAGTCTTTACCTGAGGACCCTTTGAAGTCGCGCTTGCCGCGAGAGCGATTCCAATACTTTCTCCCATGCTTCGCATTGGATAAAGTAAAAATAAAAACCGACTTCAAAAAATTAAATGCAACAAATAAAATACACTAAAAGGTATAAAATAATTATTATCTTATTTAGTTACAACTAAACGACGAAATATTAACATGAAATTACTTTTTGAAGTCGGTGCCAAACAAACTATACCTATAATGCGAGCGTACCCGCCAAACGTACTAAGTAAGATCCGTCGAGTGCGATTCATAAAAGGTATATGTTTGGCACCAACTTCAAAAAGTAATTTCATGTTAATATTTCGTCGTTTAGTTGTAACTAAATAAGATAATAATTATTTTATACCTTTTAGTGTATTTTATTTGTTGCATTTAATTTTTTGAAGTCGGTTTTTATTTTTTCTTAAAAATTATTTTTATTTTTCTCTTTTTAGTGATGTCATTAATAGTGATCATATCATCAGAACTTGACCAAATTAATATGACACCATCCCTAAGACACTCCCTTTCGGATAAAAAAAGAACCATCGAAATCGGTTCATAAACAAAGAGGTTAGATCTAAACAAACCTAATAAAAAAGGTCTAATACCTATGGAAAAAAATCGAAAAAAAATGGGACCAATCGGAAGCTAGACTGGACCCAATGCAAAAAAAACTTTCAAATTCGGTTGACAATTGGCGGAGATATGAGGTAACATAGGCACAAAAAAAAAAAAAAAAAAAAAAAAAATTCAATCGAATAGAGAACCTCCTCCTTTTTTGAAGTCGGTTAAAAAAGAACATAATTCTTGATTAAACATATGAAGTATATTAACGTTGTTAAAATATCGATTACGTCTGCCCAAAATAAAGTAACAAATAGAAGTTGACTTTTATTTCAACTTTTTATTTTCCCCTTACTGGCCCCTTAGCCAATTCAATTTAAATAAAATAGGGCCACCAAACACGGTTCTTTTTAAATAGAAGTATATTTAATTACGGTTATTTTGCCATAAGAAACGGTTTGTCGTTGCCGTTGCTTATCCCATGAGCCCCCCCCCCGTGGCAACGTCTCGGGTACTTGCACTCATTTGTTTTCACATTTATAAAATAAACTGGCACGTTCTGATGTGGCCATCCACTTGACTTTACCATACAACCTGGCCCCTCACTTGCATTAATAAAATTATTTATAATCATGTAGGGGGGAGGGTTAGTTTTTGCATTTTTAGAATTCTGGAGACCCACTAATTATGTATACAAAATTTGGTTGAGTTTGGTATAAGGGCCTATATTTTTATTTTTTGACCCTACACCCCCCCCCCCCCATTTTTGGCTGTTAGTTTTTGCATTTTTAGACTTCTGTGGGCCCACGGATTATGTATACAAAATTTGGTTGAGTTTGCTCAAATGGACTAGATGTTTAATTTTTAACCCCCCCTTCATCCCCCTTAATTTTGGGTCGATATGCACTATAAATCTAATCAGCTCTTAATCTCAATGGACCAAAGCTATGTGGGGAATTTGGTTTTGATATTCACCCTAGTTTTTGAACTAGCTCTTCCACAAAAATTCAGTAACGCACAGACTAACAACCAGACTAAAAGACTAACAGATATTTTAAAAATTTTAAAGACAAAAAAATTTTCAGAAATTTAAAAAAAATCTTATAAATTCGAAATATAAACTAGGACGTTTCGATTGACTTATTCTGCGATCGTTCAGTATGAGCACCCACTCCGATTTTAGGTTAACCAAATTTGAAGATTTTCAGGAAAAAAATAGGTAAATTATTTCTGTTAATACAATTGTTTGTTTTCTTAATTTTATCGAGAAAAAATCAATTGATTCGATTCAAAGTCCGCGAGAGCTTTCTGTACCCCATACTCAACCGATCTTCAAACAATGTTATCACTGTATCCATTTTGAAAAATGATGAGAACCCTTGAGAAAAAAGATCTCGTGATGTGTTAATTCATTCACGGAAGATTCTTCCCATAGTCAAACAAACAACAACTTACTCAAATGAGAAGATTCATAATATATCGGATTTTCTTACAATCTCCACTATGCATGAAAAAGGTAATTAGCTGAAAATTGAATTTTTAATCTTGATAGCGAAGATAGATGGATTGGCTCATTAAGGGGGAGAGAATCTTGGCGGCTTCTGATCTGCGATTGAATGGAGCAGATAGACTGTCGAAGCAGAAGAAATTAGCCAGTGTTGCGTTGATTCACTTTTCCGGATGGTCGCCCCCGAATAATACCAGAGAGGCTCACTAGTTAATGTATACAATTATATAAACATTTGTCAGTGATCTGATACCAAAAAGAGATGGTGTATATTTTTTCCAAACATGAATTAGGTTAAAACGGGGACTATTGTGTATGATACGGTTTTTCACATCTCTTTGTTTTCAAAAGAATAGGCAATCCATGCATATGAATATTCCAAAGAAGTTGTTTACATATGTTTTTATACGAAATTTCTCTCTTTGATAGAGGGCGGAAGAATCATTAGGAAAGGCTATTTTAATGACAGTATCTGTTTGTGTACATCAGTGCTTCTTAAACTATGGGTCGCGACCCCGTTATGAGTCGAGTGACTGAATTTTGTGGTCGTGAAACATAAGGCAACAATAGACCAATGAACAATGAAAAATTTATAATAATTCAAAAAAATAATTAAATATAGTGAAATATATCTGTAATTCCTATGACCTAGACTAGAACTCGCTCCCAGCCACCGTCTTCCCCGCGACTTATAACCTTAAGCTGTTTAAGACCCGTACCCACAGATACCTTCGACCCCTAACCAGCCCATAAAATCCCTTCTTCTTCTTCTTTTCACGATGGAGGGGCCAATCCAGGCCTTTAGGGGATGCACCTTTTTGGTGTAGCTCCTTCTCTCATTATTTTCATTAAAAAAAAAATGAACTTACGATAATTTGTGAAATATGGCCATTTTGTATTAGATATTTATTTTTTTGAAGCGGCGTTCTCGGCATTGGCGATTATAAAATCAAAATACCTACAGATTCAAATTTGAAAAATGTTGACCATGCTCTAAGTCCTGAAGTTTAAATATTTTTCTAATTAATATATTAAGTGAATATATATCAAAGAGAGTTATTTCTGACCGCGATATTTTTAAACAAGATATATATATATATATCGCTAGACCACTGGTGATTGAGGCTATTGGGGTCAGCTAAATCTTAAATCTGGACCAAGTGAATCAAATGTAGGAAACTCATGATTATCCTGATGTTTAATTATTTATCTGATAAGAAACAAAAAGATCCATCTCTATTAATATCTAGATTAATAATGAAGATGTTGAAACTTTTAATTTTGTCATTAATTTGACTAAAATTTGATTTTAATTTAAATCACACATAATTAATTATAGTTATTTATTGAACACGAACAAATAATACAATACAACTAGGACGTTTGGATCGACTTATACTGCGCTCGTTCTCAAGTATTAGGACCCACTCCGATTTTGGTTAACTAACTAATAATCAGAGTGGGTGCTCATACTGAACGATCGCAGAATAAGTCGATCGAAACGTCGTATTTGTATTGTATTATTTGTTCGTGTTCAATAAATAATTATAATTAATTATGTGTGATTTAAATAAAAATCCAAATTTTAATATCTAGATTTAATGTAATTATATAGTTTTAATAAATGATAAAAATATTATAATAGGTATGTTTAATTATGACTTAAGATTAGGTTCAGGTTGGCCGAATGCTTATAGAGCATTGCGCTTCTAATCAAGCTAGCGTTGGTTCAAGCCCGACTAGCAAATATTTGACCGGCTATAATCTGTTCCCTTCAGGGAAGGTAATGATGAAATCATCCCTATGAAAAGTTTCCCAGGAAAATTACAATTGAGAGGATACTCGCCAGAGTAATCGCCGATGTTCGAAATCAAGTAGTACTTAAGGCGCTTGATGAAGAAGAAGATTTTAAGATTTGCTTCAAAATACATTTATGCTTATTATAATCGGCTTGCGCGACGACGCCGATGTTTTTTTTAATTTTACAACCAACTAATAGTTCAAGACAAATGAAATTTATTAAAACTAGGAAGCTTAAATTATTATTTTAAAACCCAATACGGAGTCCATGGGGCGGGCTTCGTAGCTGGTTTATTTATAAGTACCTGGAACACCGAGCGATGCTCGGTAATTTTTTGATTCAGTTAAAAGCGATATATTAATATTATTTTTAATTTTAAATTCAGGTAAAAAGGTCGATTTTTAATCGCAGCCAAAATAAAATAAAATTGAAATAAAACTTAATTTATATTTTTACCAACGTTTACACCCGCTATGGCCATCATCAAGACGTATCACTGGCCACAAAGTTTTGAATGTAATTGCAATTAAAAATAATATTAATATACACGGAGGTTCTTTCGTTGACCTTTTTAAATCCTGAAGAAGGAGGTACGATCCTTCGAATTGTCGGATTTTTTAAGAGAATGAAATTGATATTCTAATAAATTATTTTATAGAAAAATACTTTAAATTAATTTAATTAAACCAGTTATTTTACATGAATTAATGTATACATTATATTTGAGCTTCGACTTCGGAGATTACTTCACCACCATCGACTATCCTTGATTTTCTTGAGCTTGCCAACATCTTTTTAGTCCTTGTTTTTAATAAGAGTAAAAAATCTAATTAAATAAAAAACCTCTTTTCCGATAATCATATCTCAATCCATCCTTCCTTTTAATTAATTAAATTCTAATATATAATAATATTTGTAATGATCTATTAGTGGAATTTAAAAAAAAAAAAAAAAAAAAATATTTAAAAGAAAATTTGAAAAAAATATAATTATACATTGTAGACAACCACCTGTGAATAATTATTTCAATTAACGAAAAACCCATCAAAAACAACTTAGCCCTTGATGAAACCGTGACAGATCGAATTGTCAACACAAAAACCCCCTAAACCGTGAATCCCATTCAAATCGTTAGGGCCGTTTTTGAAGAATTGTTCGTTTAATAAGATAAGATTTCCTAATAAAAATGATAGTCTATTTATCTATATAATATGGGGTCGCAAAAAATTTATCAGTCAAAATGTGGGTCGTGAATGAAAAAAAGTTTAAGAAGTGCTAGTGTACATGATCGGTAAAAGATAACTTGGCCTCATGTGTCCATTGATAAATGATATTCCAACTGTAAAACAAAAAAATATATTGAGGTACAACGAAATTCAGAACAGACAATTATTTTTCCTTCTTTAATTTGTGGACAGAGATATTGGAAAATGATAAATGAAATACATTCAGTAGCTCGCAAAGAAACAAGTTTCTCCTCGTGGAGTAAATATGTTGTTGGTGTTAGTGTGTGTGTGTGTATGGATATTGGAGAGCGATTATGAATTTCCTCTTTTCAAGGCTCAGCCTCTAACAAGGTGTTAATTCAATTCGTACCTACTCTCCACAGGCAGGCTCCAGAGGGATAAGACGATAGAGGCTGCTGCGGAGTATTGATAGGGCGATCTGTGTTGTGAATGGACCCTGGTCCAGACCACTCGACCATAAATTACAGTGATAGCATCGGTCCTTCACCGATCTTCCATGTTCCTTCTGCTCGCCGTCTCTTTCAGTTTCTTCAACCAAGTTATCATCAATTTAGTTTTCCATTCAATTTTTTTTTTTTTTTTTTTTTATGTGTCCAAACTTCTCGAAAGCAAGCAAATAATAACAAAGAAGGGAAAAAACGTTAATTAATAAAGTAAAATAAATAAATAAATAAATCAAGCTAAAAAAATTAACTAAATCACAAAAAATAACTAATATTAATAAATTAGATGACGACGGGCTCTTTGCGGTCCCTGTGCCCAGTCTTCTCCTCAAAAAATAATTTTTAAGAAAAAAATAAAACCTGACTTAAAAAAATTAAATGCAACAAATAAAATACACTAAAAGGTATAAAATAATTATTATCTTATTTAGTTACAACTAAACTACGAAATATTAACATGAAATTATTTTTTGTATTCGATGCCAATGCGATTCATAAAAGGTATATGTTTGGCACCGACTTCAAAAAGTAATTTCATGTTAATATTTCAGTAGTTTAGTAACTAAATAAGTTAATAATTATTTTATACCTTTTAGTGTATTTTATTTGTTGCATTTAATTTTTTTGAAGTTAGTTTTATTTTTTCTTAAAAATTATTTTTATTTTTCTCTTTTTAGTGATGTTATTAATAGATGATCATATCATCAGAACTTGACCAAATTAATATGGCACCATCCCTAAGATACCCCCTTTCCAATAAAAAAGAATCATCGAAATCGGTTCATATAGCAAAGAAGAAGGCCTGAACAACCCTAACAAAAAAGGTCTAATACCAATCGGAAGCTAGACTGGACCCAATGCAAATTTTTTTTTCAAAATCGGTTCACAATTGGCGGAGATATGAGGTAACATAGACACAAAAAAAAAAAAATTCAGTTGAATAGAGAACCTCCTCCTTTTTTGAAGTCGGTTAAAAAAATTAAAATGATAAAATTTTAAAAATCAAAATATATTAGGTATAACACTTTTACCCTTTTACTTTCACATTTTATATTCTATAGAATATAGTAGTAATGTGAAGTATTGCGATGCCCTGTCTGGGTCTTGACTCTTTGAGAGCTTGTATCTCAGAGATAGTGGCGTAGTCAGAAAATTTTCATGGGGGGGGGGGGGGGTGCAATTCACAAAGCAAAATATTTAGGGGGATTTTTTTTTTTTATTAAAACAAATAGTCCAGTTAAATGGTGTTTTTACCCGGAAAGTTTTTGTGTAGTTGTAATTTCTTCGACCCTTTATTTTTTTTGGTGTGCTGAATCCGAATCTAAGGTTTGCTAACAAAAATTCGTCAGTGAACATTGTCAAAAATGCAAAAAAAGGTAAAAACCTCTGAATATCACCAATTAAATCATTTGACAGAATTACATCATTATATTGAGGCAACATTCCAAATTTTCTTCAACTACCCTTTTGTTCATGCATTTCTTAACTACGACTCCCAGGGAACAAATTGTCCAAGGAAAATCAAGTATCCAAAGGATAATTTACATATTCACCTCGATAATCGAGTATATGTCACCGAAGAACAAAATTCAACAATATATAGGGTGGGGAAAAACACTTTACTTAAAAATCATTTTTGAAAAAATTAACGCAGATATATATTTTATTTTTTAAATAGCATCAAGTACAACGTTAAAATTTTATGTTTACACAGTCTTAAAGATGATATCATGCAGTACATCCGATGGCCTGACTACCAAATATTCGTGCCAGCTACGGTTCGCACTAATCGATTGGCCCCCTTCGACCATGTTCAATCGACTGTGGCTTCAATACTAAAAATCGACTGACATTCACAATCGTTCAACCTAGGGACCTTGGCCCACCTGAAGAACAACATTTGTCAAGCTGTCGTCAACGACACCGGTAGATATGATGAGAAAGAGTTGAACGAAACTTCCTAATTCGATTTACGTAGTGTATGAGAATAATGGACGCCAATCTGCCTGATAAAATTTTCATCTTTAAAACTGTGTAAACATAAAATTTAAACGTTGTACTTGATGCAGTTCAAAGAATTAAATATATATTTGAGTTAATTTTTTCTTAATTGAATATTTAAATAAGCAAAGTGCTTTGCCCCACCCTAGTTGAAAAAGCAAAATAATATGCCAACAACTTCATGAAGGGTAATTTTATAGAGGTTATTTTTTATAGATTATACCTACATCAAATGACACTCAGTAAAAAAATTTATACTTTTTTGTTTTAAGCTGTTTTTAAATTATTATATTTATTTTAATTAATTTTGATAAATGAGAATAAATAAAAAAATATATATATTTATATTTTAAAAGTATATCGTAGGTAATAATATATTTTTGTTTATAAATGCTTTGAAATTTTTTAATGATTATTATTCATAATGGCTTAAATGTTTTTATTACTCTATTTTCTCTCTTCATATATACGGATTGTGTTGATTTTATTAAATTAAAAAAAAAAGGGTTGTTTCAAACGGCTATTTGTTAAGTTTTTATTATATTTTTTTGTTTAAAATGGTTTTTGTTAAAAAAACAAAAATAAAATAAATATCCAATATTGTTGATGTGAGTTGCAGTCGTAACAGCAGAGGTTGACTTTCATTTTAAGCTTCGTATCATGGAACATTAACTTGACATGTTAAATTCGCACGCGATTATATTAGATTGTTATACCTAATAAAAAAAAAAAAAAAAAAGTCGCAATATTTTAGAACTGTCTCTCTCTCTATCATTTCGGCTTCGTTTCATGGAAAAATCTCACTAATTCCGATGATTTTGTCTCGAACGATATTCGGAAACATTTCTCTAGAAATCCATCGAAAAAATTCCACAAATTTTCGGGGGAGAATTTTAAATATCCATTTTTTTTTTGATCAAAACTTTTCTTTGTCTAACATAGATACATTCCAGACAAAAAAAGGTAGTTTCAGAGAGTATACTAATACCAAATAGCGGATGAGGAATCAATTTCATTCATAAAATTCCTTAGAAATAAACTCTTTAACCAAAATAGATTTTCGCTCATATATGTAGATAATGATCAGAAATTAGTAGGGAATTCATTAACTTACTGATGAAATATTTCTTTATCAAATCCTTGAAAAAAAGTTAATAAAATTTTGAGACTTTGTAAAAATAATTTATAAAGTTGAGCCTGAAATTTTTAGAAAGATAAATAGTAATTATATATTTGCCAAAAAAAGTAGAATTTTTAGAGAAATCACACTTAATTAGTACCTGAGCGATGCTCGGTAAATTTTTGCCCCTAAATAGCTTAAGTTTCAAATTTCAAGGCGCTGCGACTTACTGAAGACGATATATGAATGATTAAAAAGTTTATTTTAGAACACTCCTAATTTACACTCCTTTCCTTTATTTCAATCGGATTAAAATCTATACACGACTAATAACTCATGACACTTGATAAATAAATAAATTTTTAAAAAATCGTTGGAGCCGTTTTTGAGAAAATAAAAAAAAAAAACGAAAAATCTTTCACGTAAATGTCCACTTCCGATGTTCCAATTTCAACCAAAATCTTGCTGTAGCCCAGTGTTCCTCAAACTTTTCGAATGCGGAACCCTTTTCCGTATGGAAGTCAGCGTGAACCCGAGCAATCTCAAGATTCGAGTTAGAGCGTTGTCATGGGAACATTTTTTTTTTACTTTGAATTAAAGTTAGTATATGGAGTGAATTAATTAAAACCTACTTTTTAATGTCTTATATTTTTTTATTTATTATATATAGTCACACACTTTATCTATATTAAACAGTAATTAAATCAAAACTTCAGTAAGCAAAAGAAAAGCCCCAGCGTTTATGAAGTTTATTGTCTTAAAAACGTCATCGAAGAACTCTTGGCGAGTTTTCATGGAACCCTAGGGTTCCGAGGAACACACTTTGAGAAACACTGTTCTAGCCTATATCGAGCTTAAGTTTAGAATTTCGTAGTTCTGAGATTTATCGTTGCGAAACACAGAGTGGTATATTACATTACGTACGTAAACTTCAACTTCCGGTACTTCTATTTTAGCCAAAGTCTTGTGATACTTCTTGTAACCTCTAGATAGCTTAAGTTTCAAATTTTAAGACTCTGCGACTTTCTGAATACGAGATATGAACGATTAAAATATTTATTTTGCGACATGACTAATTTACACCCTGTTCCTTTATTTCAATCAATCCTATATTATCTGCGAAAATGAGATATTCTTTTTTGAAATATTAGATAATTTCCAGCATAATAGCACAGTATTTCAATATCAGTCATCATGCTTATTGGATATTTCAAGGGGAAATAATTTTTAAATTTACTTAAAATAATATAATGAAAAGATTGATTGTTTTAAATAATAAAAAAATACAAATCTTAAAAAAAAAAAAAACAATCTTAGAAACTTTATTAACCCAAAGGTTTTTCTTCCTTTATTAATGGGAATTTTTTAAATTGAAAAAAGAAAAAAAAGTTGCTTTCTCTAATGTTTAATTTTTAAAATATCTAAGGATTACTTTTTAAACATTAGTGAAAGCAACTTTTTTTCAATATATAAAATTTGTCTGGTCAGAGAGCTCTTTTAACTCGTATACGCTAAAATACATTGGCTCCTTATGTAGCCTTCCACTCTATATTACTCTATGCCCTGAATAAAGAGCATTCCAGGTTATTTCATTAAACAAACTATATTTTCTCGTCATACGCTAATAACAAATCTACCAAGAAATCTGGTTCCAAGTATCATTTGTTTAACATTTAATGAGCGTTTTAAATCCCTTGGATTCCTTTACAGCCATTATTTTAAATCAATTCGATTAAAATTAAAAATATATTCTTACATATTTACTGTCTAATAAATATAATAAAATATTAAATAGTGTATCATGATAAATGATAATGAAATACGATAGAAAATAAAAAAGAAATTTTATGATTCCAAGTAAATTATTTAAATTCTTCATTGATTTCATGAATAGTGTGCTTTCTAGAAAGATTTATTATTGAGCGTTTATAATTCAGGTCATTGAGAAATGTCGAGAAAGGAAAAAAAAACACTCTCATTGAATAATTTAAATAATCCATTAAGCTTTCAATGTAAATTGTATCCAAATACATGATATTTTGTGGTAGGAAGGCAAAAAGTGGCTTGAGCACGTCAGGTTATTGGTGGTCATGCGATGGTCTTCGGGCGTTATTTATGCCTGATGTGCAACGGTTGGCGCTATCAAGCCCACCGCACCGCCAAAAGAAGCAGCCGAAGAAACCCAAGACGATGTCATCGGGATCGTCTCCGGGGCCGGATTTATTCGTCCTGTTCCTCTCTGGTCATTATTCGCTCGAACAGGCTTAACGACGCCACGCTGCACTTCATTTTATTTTGCTTTTAACGAACAAAGAAACCCTTGAGCAATTGTCAACCTCAACCAAGACTCTCCACAGATAGATTTCTTCACTTCGATAGCAGTTTTTTTCTCTATATTTCCAAAAGGCTTTTTATTCACTAATAACATCGAAAATAACATCCATGTCTTACGATTGCACTTTTTATGTTCGATTTTTTTTTGATTTCACCAATTCTAATCATGTACAAATCCATACAAATTTATCATATAGTCAAACTTTAAAAAAATAAATTGACACGTTCTGATGTGGCCATCGACTTGACTTTACCATACACCCTGGCCCCTCTCTTATATTTAATATTTATTAAAATTATTTATAATCATGTAGGGGGGTTAGTTTTTTCATTTTTAGATTACTGGGTCCCACTGATTATGTTTACATTTGGTTGAGTTTGGTACAAGAACCTAGAATTTAATCCCCTTTCCCATTTTGGGCTGTTATATTTTGTATTTTTAGACTTCTGAATGTCCACGGATTGATTATGTATACAAAATTTGGTTGAGTTTGATACAAGGGATTAGATTTTCATTTTTTGATAATTTTTTGCATTAAAAAATATGGAATTTCAATAAAAATTTCACATTCAATCTAAGGGGCACCCTTTATGTAAAAAATGTTTACTTTTCTCAGAAAAAATTATTTAATTTTGAATGTTTAATCCGCTCTACTCTAGATATTTAAATAGTCATCTGAGCTAATTATACATAATGAACTTTCTTTTAGTAAATTAAATTATCAACATGTGTTTTCATTAGAATTTTTTATATGTAGAATACCTAGGGCGTTAGAGCAATATTTATCCAACTTTTCATTTAAATTTCACCATTAGTTCCTAACCCTTTGAGTTACTGAAATATATAAAAAACCTTTATTAAACAAAATTTAATTTCCAACAGAAAAGTTCATATAAGGGAAATGTCAAAAATCAATAGATTACTAGTTAAAAGAGAGATTCCAATGTAGAGTGAATGGACTTTATGAATCAATAACAAATAATGTGTCTCTGATCTCGACATAACCTCTCGATATACCAGAAAAAAAGAATTATAAATGGGAAAGAAATCGATCTTATTCTATCGATTTAATCTACCTGGAGGTTAACAGTATCTGTTTAATTTAAGAAAATAGCATTTCGGTTAAGAATTTCGTAGATTAAAAGAAATTTTATGTAAAGATTCAATTTCTTCTTTCCGAGAGCGAATCATCTAGAAATGGCAAAAAGTTTTATTTTTTTCTCATTAGACATTTATTTAAAACTATTGAAATTTGATATCTGTGTGTTAGGTTCATTTATCTTTTATGTATATATGTTTGTATAATATGTTTATATAATTATTATTAGGAACTTTGAATTTTAAAAGGGTAGTTTATTGAAGTCTATTTTGAAAAAACGCTAATAACTTCGGTGAAATTTTTTTAAAAAATTTAAACATAACAGAAATTATAAAACAATTAATTATTAATAATTTAATTCAATTTTGAACAAAATTGGTTCAGTACTTTTTGAGAAAATGGTCAAAAACCCTGAAAACTGTCTATGAAAGACCGTTTTAGAAGCATTTTAAAATTCACCTCCATGTCACAAGTCAATGTTTCGTTTCATATGACTTTTTAAACTTTTTTCAAAGGCACCTCGTGCTTACAAAAAACATCGTTTTTGAGACGATTCAGATGGTTTTTGACCATTTTCTCAAAAAGTACTGAAGCAATTTCGTTCAAAAATGAAGTACTTTATTAATAATTAATTGTTTTATAATATCTATTAATTTCATATTTTTGAAAAAATTTTCAACGGAGTTGTTAGCGTTTTTTCAAATTGGACTTTAAATAAACTACCCTTTAAAATGCAAATTTCCTATTAATAGCTATTTGATATAAAAGAGAAATGAAAATAGCACACAGATATGAATTTTCAATAGATTTGAATAAATATTTAATTAATGGGGGAAAAAAAAACAAATTGTCATTTCTACATGATTCCCTCCCGGAGAGAAGAAACTGAATCTTTTCATACAATTTCTTTTAAACAACAAAATTCTTAATCAAAATGCTATTTTCTTATATAATAGACATAGTATGAACCTTCAGATTGATGAAATCGATTAAATAAGACCATTTTCTTTCTCATTTTTATTTATTCAAACTGTTTTATCAAGAGTCTGGGTCGCAAGTCACCCGGCCCATCCGTGAGTCATTTCTTACGGTTTTCTAGCTTTTTGCCAATTTCTTAAAAACTAATCAATCATTATCGTTCAAAATTTAATATAATTATTAATAATCGATTGTTTTATAATATTTATTAATTTTATATCAAGGCGGACCTTGCAGTTAGTTAATAAACTCTATGAAATCTGGATTTAATGTATCGAGCTCTAATCAATATTTTTTTTTTTTGTAAATTAAATAGGTATAATATTTTAGTATCAGAAAGAACTTTCTTAAAGTTTATTTATTTATTTAAATTTTTTCCAATGAAATCGAATATAAGAAAGACTGCAACAAAAAGATATCTTATAATTTTAAAATTTTCCTATCATATGATATCGACATGTTTTTGTATTTTTTCTTCATTGGTAATTTTTTTCTATTTTTCAGGTATATACAAACAACATCTATAGGTAATAAACATCAGCGCAATCTGAAAATTTGGTAGATATTCTACCAAACATTTTAAAAGTCAATCAACATGCAAGAGCTCACATGATTAAAAAAAAATGCTAATGAATCTTCTGTATTTTTGACAAATTTATATTTATATTTATCTTAATTTTGAATTAAAGTGTGGTTTTGGGTAAATAAAAACTATTAGAGAGTTCAATTTGCTGATAAAAATAGATTTAAATTTTCTTAGAAAATCAAAAGATGTAAAAAACAACCCTTCTGACATACAATTAAAAATAATTCATTCCATCGGATCTAATAGATAACACCCTCTTGAGGGTTTCTTAATAAATAAAAACTATATCTCCTCTAAATTTCAGTGCAATCGTCTATTTAGCATTGATAAATTGTTAACTAGATTTGGAATTGATTTTAAAATAGATTTCCATCCAGTCTATCTTTCGAGGTTATAAATATGGAATCTAAAAAATAAGTATTTGTATTCGTAAACCTAACAATGGATTCCAGTAGAGTTTTAAACGCTGATTATCATATAATTTCCCGATTTTTACAACAACACAGAGTTTTGAGATATTATCGGTCAAAATGACGAAAAAGGCCTTTTTAACCTCTTTTTCGAGTCTCATTAGATATTAAACAGCAATATTTGAAATCAAAATATTTCATTGACGTAATAGAAAACAGCTTCTTCTTTGATTTTCAAATTACCACTTGTTAGTAGCTCAATTAGAACTCGAGTTATACCTTAAAAACTAAGACCATATGTTGTCTACGTTGCAGGCAGCCATAAGTTTAACTAACTACGCTTGTTCTAACAGATCTTTCCTCCTGGTAACTTGTATTAACAATTGACAGAATATACATAATTCAATAGATACATATTTTATAACTGAGATTCTATTATAGTAAAAATGAATATAAATACCTAATTAAAATATAACATTTACTTTTATGATTTATTTTTTAACTGATGTTATTTTGTGATTTTAATTCATTGCAATCGATAATCCATTAAATGGGTACTTTTCTTAATATACTGTGTAAATATTTATACACAAGTACAATCTTTAAAAGCGTTTTAAATCAAACTTCCACAAATAAATAATACACTGCAGTGCAAAAAAATCGAGCCACCAATAAAAACTTTATTAAATAGTAAATCATTTTTAATTTCCATACATTATTGAAATTTTAGCTTATTGAAAGTGTACTTGCCACTTGTCGTTGACTTAGCCCTTGATTAATTAGGCACATAATTTGAAATGCTTGTACTTCAGAAATATCCATTTTGTATATTTTATCTTTATATCACTGATGCTTAATTCAAAATGATTGATTTTTTTGATATTTCAAATGAAATTTGATCTTTTATTAAAACTTTATTTAAATTTAAAGCAATATTAAGAAAGTATGATAATTTGTAATTGTATCTTTTAATTTAATTTTATACTTATTTTTTTATAAAATTCAAAATTATCAACAATATTTAGTTAGTTAAAGAGTTAATAGAACAAATTATATGATTATTTGTAAAAATTTTATACAAAATTTGCTATTTATTAAAGTTTTTATTGGTGGCTCGATTTTTTTGCACCCCAGTTTATGTTTAGAAAAGTTATACATTTTCAATTAATAAATGATAATATATAGTATTTGGGGGGAAAACATAATTGTTGAACATTTATATATTATTTATATAACTATGAATTTATTTAAGGACAATTTTATCAAAGATCTTAGTAGATATAGTTCTTTTTTTTCAAAAAATTTTCAAAAAGATAAGGCACTCAAATATTCATATTATTTATATATTATTTGCATAGAAAATACCTTTTCTTTTCAGAAACGACCCTCAAATTAATAACTAAGAGACATTATATTAAAAGAATACAAGAATGATTTTTTGGTAAATGACATCGTTCTCAAAAATTAGTATTGATTTTATAATCAAATCGAGAATGAATGGAATATATAGAATAAATACTATCAAAGTCATTATATTGAAAACAAACGAATAATAAAAATAATGGAAATAAATGATTAATCGCATTGGGAATTAATTTACCTAAAAAAATATTTGTATTCTGTGTAAGCACAGGGTAGGCTTAATTATATTTGGTAGTTATCGAGCAATTTGTATAAGATACACATATTGTGTGTACACAAATAAAAAATACTTTTACTTTCATTTATATGAAATAAATTTAACTTTCAATTTTTGAACACCTATTCATGTAATTACTTCTATATTTGGATAGAAGTATTAGGATGTCCGATACGTTTATTACTTTTTACTTTACCATACAGGGTATGGTCAAGTATTGTAATCGTGCATGAAAAAGTGGTTTGTTTCCTTCTTTTTTCGAAATATCTCAAAAACGATTGAAACTATTTTGATTAAAAAAATTGAGCGAATCCATGGCATTTCGGTCTACAAAAAAGCCCAAATAAGTGAACATCGAAAAAATTATATTTTTTGAGATAATAATTGTTTTGTCAAAATACCTGTTGGTCTGGTTGTCCGTTAGTCTGTGCGTTTTTTGTGGGCGAACTAGCTTAAAAACTAGTGTGAATATCGAAACCAAATTTCACACGTAGTTTTGGTCCATTGAGATTAAGAGCTGATTAGATTTTGGTGCATATCGATCCAAAATTAAGGATGGTGGAAGGGGGTTAAAAATTAAAAATCTAGGCCATTTGAGCAAACTGAACCAAATTTTGTATACATAATCAGTGGGATCCCAGAAGTTTAAAAATGCAAAAACTAACCACTAAAATTGGGGGGGGGGTGAAGGGTTAAATGAAATTCTAGGCTCTTGTACCTAATCCAACCAAATTTTTTAGACATAATCTGTGGGCCCCCGGGAGTCTAAAAATACACAAACTAACAGCCTAAAATAGGGGGGTGGGGGGTTTGGGCCAAAAAATGAACATATAGGCTCTTGTACCAAACTCAAACAAATTTTGTATATATAATCAGGGGGCCCCCAGGGGTCTAAAAACTAACCCCCCTCCCCTACAGGATTATACATAATTTTATTAAATATTAAATATAATTGAGGGGCCAGATTGTATGGGAAAGTCAAGTGGATGGCCACATCAGAACACGTCAGCTTATTTTTAACCGAAATGAAATCACGATATTTGTTGAGTAAGGTTGATTTATTGTGTTATATATGAACCGTTCTGCTCTTTTACCTTCATCTTCCATCTCTCAGGAAGCCTCATTATGCCCTCTTTCCAAAATTGTTGAGACTTACTTGCAAAATATTCATCTAGGAGTGTTTTTATTTCGCTTACGGATTTGAGACATTTACCACGGTAATAATTTTTTATCGAGAGAAACAAGTAATTATTGGATGGAACAAGGTCTGGGGAGTATGGAGGATGAGTTAGAACGTCCCACTCAAAATGTAATAGTTTTTTCTTATGGTCAAAACGCAAGTTGTGTTGAAATCTGTCATGAGTTCAAATTCCGAGGACTATAATTATTTTTAATCGACATTCTTCAAAAATAAAATTTAAATAATCAATTTACTTATAATTTAAATAACTTAAAATTTTACTTTAATTATTAGTATGAATGAAGCTGTTGAAGATTTTATTTTTGTAATTAATTTGATTAAAATTTGAATTTCTATTTAAATCAAACATAATAATTAATTATAATTATTTATTGAACACCAATAAATAATACAATAAACTACGACGTTTTGATCGACTTGTTCTGCGATCGTTCTCAAGTATAAGCACTAGGGTGGTCATTATTTTCGGTATTTTCGAATTTTTACCCTGACACTGGTTCATATGCTTCGAAAAAAATAAAAAAATATCCCCTAAGTTCCAAGTCTCTAGCTCATTTGTAACCAGTGCTGCACAGAGATGCAAGTTTCCCATCTAAATAACATGTGGTTTTGGCATTGAACGATCAATGTTTTATTCCGGCCAAAGTAATGGTTCAAAAAATTTGAAACTCTGTAGATTTTATCCTTATAATAGTAGCTATCAGAAATAATTTTTACAAATTTTTAGCTATTATAATTTTATGGTTACAGCTAGATAAAATACCACTACTTATATCTTAGGATTAGTAAGTTGTTGACTCCAAAATTATAATAGCTAAAAATCTGTAAAAATTCTGAGAGATAGCTAGTACTATTATAAGGATAAAGTCTACAGAGTTTCAAATTTTTGAACTATTACTTTAGCCGGAATAAAAAATTGGTCGTTCAATGCCAAAAATCCCATGTTATTTAGATGGGAAACTTGCATCGCTGACCGGCACAGGTTAAAATTGAGATAGAGACTTGGAACTTGGGGGATATTTTTTAATTTATTTCGAACCCTATGAGCCTCTGTCAGCGTAAAAATTCGAAAATATCCAAAATAAGGACCACCCTAATGAGCACCAACTCCGATTTTAGGTTTACTGTAAAATCGGAGTGGGTGCTCATACTTGAAAACGATCCCAGAATAAGCCCATAGAAACGTCGTGGATTTATTGTATTATTTATTCGTGTTCAATAAATAATTAAAATTAATTATTATGTGTGAATAAAAATTCAAATTTTATATTTAATTATTTAATTTTAAAATTTCTCGAACCATATGATTACGAATACAAAAAGATGATAAATTTTTATCAAAAAAATTAGTACTTTACTTAAATAGTTCAGAAAGAAATTTATTATTATTATTTAAAGATATTTTTAGTTATAGTATATTTGATTAGAACAGGAACACATAGATCACGTAATATTAGTAAAATTCGGAAATAAATATGCTTTGGCATAATATTATAAATAAATTTATTTTTAAAATAAAACATTTATCAATTAATCATTTATTCGAATTTATCAAAAATAATAAATAAAAGATAATTTTAGAATAGATATATTCATATACCTATATATATTTTATATGTGTGAATACATAAATAATTTCTAAGCTAAAATTAATTTCAATAAGTTAAATGAATAATAGTATATATAATTGAATTGGAGTATATAAATCATACAATGATAATAATAAAAAAAAATAATAAATAAAACATTAAAATAAAAAATAAACGAAATAAATGATATAAAAACTAATAAATTATAATATGATAGAATGTAAATTAGATAGATACCTATTGAATTAAATAATATTCGTGATGAATGTTGTCTGAGCTTATTTTATTTGTGAAATTATCAAAGGGAATTTAGTATCCTGATCAGGGGCGGATTTACAAATTTGCCGCCTAAAGGCACACGAAAAATTGCCGCTTATGTTTCAAAATAAATTTACTCATTCAAGTGAAATTAATATATTGACATATTTAAATAATAAATTAAACATAGTTCGAATCTTATGTTTATACTAGCTGCAAGGCCCGTCTTCGGCGGGTCTCTTGGTTTACAAAGAAGAAGGAGGTTTGAAGGGACCAAAAGGAGGTATCTCATGAAGTTATATAGCCTAAAACCCTAAAGAATAAACGGGATATCTAATGCAAAAAGTATTTTTCAAATGGGATTAGTATTTCTTTAGATTAGCTCTTTTAAACCAACAAATTCACCAACTTTATCTATCTACTCCTATTAAACAAGCAAAAATTGAATATTTATTTATTTGTTTGTATATATATTTGTATCTTTGTTCTTTTTTGAAAACGGCTCTACCGATTTTGATGAAACCAACTCTATTAACAAGTTTTGAGGATGAGAAAACAATCTGGCTAGGTCTGGACCTCGAAAAATTTCATCTTAATTGATCTTTTCTTAATTAAAGTAATTATTTATAGATGAAAATTTCAATAAAAAAGTTTGTTTACATTTGTTTCAATTATCTTTTATTTATTAATTGGTTTATTAATTTTAAAACCCACTAATATGTTATAAGAAATATTATTATATTATATTAAAATTAGGATTTTTTTAATGGGTGGAGGGGAGAGATGAATTGATATTGGAGAATCAATCAATTATCGAAAAAGAGTTTTTTTCTTTAATTAGTTTTTTCCTCTTATTAAAAACAAGGACTAAAAAGATGATCAAGGACACTCGATGGTGGAGAAGTAATCTTCGGAATCGAAGCTAAAATACAATGTATACATTAATTCATGTAAATTAATTGGTTTAATAAATTTTTTTAATTAACAAGTGTCTAAATCATTTCATTAAAGGTGGATTCATAACAAAACAGGTGTGTTTACAAATAAAGTGGTTGAAGTGGCTTTTTTTTATGTAACTTCGAAACAAATCTTATTTAATTTTATGTTTTTATTTCAGGTCCTATGCGATTATTTTTTTATTATTATTTTCCTATTTATTTTTTTATAATATTTATCAATATGAACGAATGTGGCCAAATTGGTGTACGAATAAACAAATATACACACAATATGTGGACCACTAGAAAGCTAGAAGCTAAAAAACTGGAGGCGTGATGGGGGCGAGGTGTGTGGTTTCGGGGGGGGGGGGGTCCATGTGGCGTGTACTATATATATTTGTATTTTTTTTATTTGGTTACCGTGCATTGCTCGGTGGCTCCAGGTAGTAATATATTAGTATAGATAGATATGGAAGTATAGATATAGATAAAATTAGATTTAAACGTACGTTAATTTGTAATTCAATAGATTTTTGAGACGGGCTTTCTCGAAAGCAAATTAATTAATAATTTCGTTAAAATCAATGTTGTGAAAAATTTGCTCTTAAATGCACAACAAATTTAAAGCGTTATCTCCATTTTACGACATTGTTTTTCACGCATTTTAAAATCAAAAAAGAAAAAATCAAAAAGAAATCAAAAGCCGTTTTTGAGATATTTCGAAAAAAGAAGGTAAAAACCACTTTTTTCATGCACGATTACAATACTTGACCATACACTGTATGGTAAAGTAAAAATTATTTTGCAAACAGAAATGGGATTGATTGGATTGGTTGCCGCATCAAGAGTTGCCAAATAAGCCTTCAAATGAATAAGTTCGGAAACAACTGTTTCCTCAAAATCTTTGGGAAAGACTGAACGCAGATTTTCTCCTGCATCTCTATATAAAAAATATATATTTTTGTTTTGATATTCACACTAGTTTTTGTGCTAGAGCGTACACAATATTTGGTAACGTACTAACTAACTAATGTACTAATAGACATTTTGACAAAATAATTAATTAATTATTTTGACAAAATAACAACAATATTTTCATTATATTGAGTTACATATAAAAAAAAATTGGTTGTCGACGCCTTTTTACTTTATCCAATGCAAAGCATGGGTAAAGTATTGTAATCGCTCTCGGGGCAAGCGTGGCTTCAAAGGGTCCTCAGGTAAAGACTACGGAACCCATGGACTCAATTAAAGTCACAAATTGTAGTATTCAATTAGGTTGAATTTTAGCACGTGACGGTTTTGCCAAAAATTACATGGGGTCTCGTCGAGAGGCAAAAAGTGCGATTTTTTCATTTAGTGCGTGCGGATGTATGTATGGATGTATGTTATCGCTTTTTTGGCCCACGATTTTTCCACACCGTTGCACCGATTGAAATGAAATTGAAAACCTACCATTAGTTTAACAAAATGAAGCGCTGATTAGTTTTTGGTACATATCGGCCCACAAACATTAGTACTTTATTTCAGTACTTTTTTAGTTTTTAAATATCTTGAAAATGACTTAACCAATTTTGATGAAATTTAATATCCTAATTAAGTACCTTGAGGACCACAAAAAAGGTTAAATAAAGTTTTTAGTAAAATTATATTTTAAAGTACTTTACTCTCGAGTAAGATGGTACTTTTTTAATTTTTAAATTCTTTAAAATTTATTCATTTGAAAGTTTTAATATAGCTCATTTTAGCCTTGCTTAAGTAAGAATGGATAGGTTTCTCTCTGTGAAATGCTAAAAATTTGGGAGGAATTTTTATGAGTAACCATAGCAACTGCGTTGTTTTCTTATCCGTTACCTTTGCTGAAGACAGAGAAATCGATTTTAAGCCAAAAATAGCGATTGATTCTCATCTAGTACTTGAGGAATAATCATTCTATATTGGATTTTTGACGTTTCGGTTTTTATTAGTAACCATTGCTGAAGACATAGAGAAATCGACTTTAAACCAAAAATAGCGATTGATTCTCATCTAGTACTTGAGGAATGATCATTCTATATTGGATTTTGACGTTTCGGTTTTTATTAGTAACCATTGCTGAAGACATGGAGGAATCGACTTAAAACAAAAAATAGCGATTGATTCTCATCTAATACTTGAGAAATATCCATTCTATATTGGATTTTTGACGTTTCGGTTTTTATTAGTAACCATTCCTGAAGACATAGAGAAATCAACTTTAAACCAAAAATAGCGATTGATTCTCATCTAGTACTTGAGGAATAATCATTCTATATTGGATTTTTGACGTTTCGGTTTTTATTGGTAACCATTGCTGAAGACATGGAGGAATCGACTTAAAATCAAAAATAGCGATTGATTCTCGTCTAATACTTGAGGAATAACAATTCTACATTAGGTTTTTGACGTTTCGATTATTATTGGTAACCATTGCTGAAGACATGGAGGAATCGACTTAAAATCAAAAATAACGATCGATTCTTATCTAATACTAGAGGAATAACCTTATTGAATTCCATTTTTGATGTTTTGACTATTAATGGAAACCTCTGCTGAAAATGTGAGAAGAATCGACTTAAAATCAAAAAGACTAAATTCTTTTTTGGTAAACAACTCGAAGCTTGAGTTGTTACCAAAAAATTTAGTCTTTTTGATTTTAGAATCGATTCTCTCATTTTCAGTAGAGTTTCCATTAATAGTCAAAACATCAAAAGTGGAATTCAATAAGGTTATTCCTCTAGTATTAGATGAAATCGTCGTTATTTTTGATTTTAAGTCGTTTCTTCAATGTTTCAGCAATGGTTCCAATAATGTCGAAACGTCAAAAACCTAATGCGAATTATTATTCCTCAGAGAGTATTAGATGAGAATCGATGGCTATTTTTTGATTTAATCATTCCTCGTATGTCTTGGCATGGATTCCAATAAAAACGAAACGTCAAAAATCCAATGCAGAATGGATTGTTCCTCGACTCTTAAATGAAATTATTTTTGAATTAATTTCAATATGAACTACAAATTGCAAGTGATATCTGATTAATAATAAAGGAACAAACATATTAATATTTCAAATGAATTTGGATAAAGTTTAGCAACGATCCGTTGCAGTTTATTTAGACATTCTAAAAATATCCCAGGGATGATCGAAATTTGGATATTTGTTTAGGACATTAAATTAGATTTTCCCGGAATATTCCTAGTTGCGCATTCTTGGAATATTCGGAAAAGAACATTTTCAGAAGATTAACGCCCATACAAATATTCTCTGTATTTCCAGGAGATTATTGGAATATAAAGGTCCTTTAAATAACTTCTTAGAATATTCTGGGGATATTGTGTGTTACCTGGGAATATCTCTTAAAATATAATTTTTTCGGTGTTTACTCATTAAGGCTGCTTTTTTGTAGATCAAAACGTCATGTTGTCATTTAACTTTTTTTTATCTAAATACTTTCACCCGTTTTTGAGATATTTTCAAAAAACGACTTATTTCATGGACCAATACAATACTTGACCATAGCCTGAATGGTAAAGTAAATAAAGTATATAATTGGTGTGATTATTGTGAAAATTGCTATAAGAGTGACATCTATTTAAGAAACTATTATGTAGAAAGAACTCAATGCAAATTCACTCTCCTGATATCTATTGGAAGACAAAACTATCGGGGAGTATGGTTAAATCGAAAAACTATACGAAATTCACCAAATAACCTCATTCGAGTTTCTAAATAACAATAAATTGTTATTTCTAAAAATTACTACAGGTAGATAGTTTTAGTAAATAGACGCTAAAGAAAGATAACATTCCATCGTTAATTGTTTCTACTTTCAATTTTCGACTGGATATTTTTCATATCAATTTAATCATATAAACAATCAATACCTAGGTCATTTGTGTAATCTAAAAGCAATACTCCGAATTATGGAAAGATAATACTTTCCTTTTAAGTAAAGGCGGCTTCTTTGACAAATTCGATATGTCATAAATACTCATTAAACACTCAAACATACACGTTCAGTTATGGGAAGCAATTGGAAATGTTAACGCAAGCACTTAGGGATTCACATTTAAACAAAAATATATAATTTCAATCATTATTATTAAAAGTCTTTTGTAATTTGATGATTCAGTAGTTAAGTGGTTTATCAAATTTCCCAATTATCCATTTCCTCTGCAGCAAAGAAAATAGATTTCTTATTCGGTTCCAGGCGATTTTTCACACCTACGCAGCTTCTCACATTCTCCAAATCCGCCTCAAATCCGCTCCAAATAACTGTGTTAAATACCACAATAACACTTGTTAAAAAATAAATCATAAAAGAAAATTTTATATTTTATATTTTATATACTGAACAGGTATGAACTTAGGAATCATGAAACGTCTGGAAGCGCTCGGATATTCAGACAGATGTTGAAAAAAAATTTTTATAAAAAAAAAAATAAAACCGACTTCAACAAAATTAAATGCAACAATTAAAATATAAAGAACTCAAAAATCAAATAAAATGCACTAAAAGTTATAAAATAATTAACTAATTTAGCTACAACTAATCGACGAAATATTAACATGAAATCACTTTTTTGAAGTCGGTGCCAAAAAATGATAATAAAATTCAATTTATAAATATAAAAATTCTCTCGAAACGTTTGCGGGTTTTAAATGAATGTTTTAAGATTTTTTTATAAAAGAGTTTAATTAATATAATTTCGATTATTTGCTCATTAGAATTGGAGATTTACGTTATTTCGTCATTGATCAAATCATCAGAACTTGACTAAATTAATATGGGACCACCCCTAAGTTACACCCTTTCCAATAAAAAAAGAATCATAGAAATCGGTCCACGTGGCAAAAAGTTCTCTCTGAACATACATAAAATAAATAAATAAATGAATAATTAGGTATCTTTACTATCTTGGAGCTATAGTGATCCAAACGCAAAAAGAATCATTAAAATCGGTTCATAAACAAAGAAGTTATGCCTGAACAAACATAACAAAAATGGTCCAATACCAATGAAAAATAAAATAAAAAAAACCGGACCGATTGGAAACTACACTGAACCCAATGCAAAAAATCATCAAAATCGGTTCACAATTGGCGAAGAAATCGAATAACATAGATACAAAAAAAAATTCAGTCGAATTGATAACCTCCTCCTTTTTGAAGTCGCTTTAAAAATATCATGGGTTGATCACATCACAAATCAGTAAGTGCTCAGGCGTATGAATAGAGTCCGAAATCTGTTAACATCAATTAAAAAGAGGAAAACGCGTATATTGGACATATCCTGAAATACAGGATAGCTACAATCTCCCCAAGCTGATACTTGAAGGCAAAATCTAAGTCCAGGACTAAGTAAGTCTTTCTGGCGTGAAGAAGATACGGGATTGGACTGGGCTAGTTTCTCATTCCCTTCTAAGAGCTGTTGATGACAGAGAGAAATTCGCTGTCATTGTCGCCAACCTTCATAGATGTAGAAGGCACCGCAAGAAGAAGATATACTCATTTCATAAATTATTAATATTCACTTTTGTTATAATAGAATCTCAGTTATATTTCTATAAAATATATCTATTAAATATATTCTGCAAATTCTCAAGTTACCAGGAGGATAGACAGTCGTAATTAAGTTAAACTCATGGCTTCCTGCAACGTAGACAACCAAGAGAACATTTTTATTTAGGGAAACTTTACTTTACTTGGTGTAGGTTTTAGGTGAAACATGAAATTAATTAATAAAATAAAGGGAGTTTAGCTTCACAATGAATGAAATAAAACTCAAGTTTTTAATCTGTAAACTCCCGATGATGGACTAATAACCCGAAATATATTGAGTCTGTATAAACCACTTTGAGTTTTATTTCATTCACTTATTACACTCCCTTTAAATAGTGAAGTTAATTTTCTCATTAATATACCAAAGAATAATTATCACATTAACGAGAATTGTTTTTGATCGCGCTTTTTAAACAAGATATATATCGCGAGACTACTGCTGGTTGAAGCTATTGGAGTCTGCTGAGTCTTAAGTCTGGACCAAGAGAGAATGAAAAAGATGTGATTCATTTGGCTTCAAAACAATTTTCGTTAATGTGTTAATTATTCTTTGATATATTAATGAGAAAATTAACTTCACTTAATATCTGACAAAAATCATCTGCATTCGATTCGCGATCGAATCAAATACAAGAAACTTTTGATAACACTCCCTTTAATTTATTAATTAACCAAGAGAACAGCTCACATGAATAATCTTCTTGGACAATGTTCTATTTTCCCTTTCACGTTGCATGCTCTATAATCTCTAATTAATAGTCTCTTAGGGCGGTTTAATTATTGTTTTATTATTATTATATATTTTTTTTTAAGAAATGTTTGAAACTTTGGGAAAAATA
The DNA here is from genome assembly GCA_024734495.1 of Forficula auricularia. Lineage (NCBI taxonomy): Eukaryota > Metazoa > Arthropoda > Insecta > Dermaptera > Forficulidae > Forficula > Forficula auricularia. The sequence continues at coordinate 9,185,530 of JALMQS010000127.1, forward strand.
GTTTTCAATCCAGTGTGACAGCATTTTGATACCCACACTAACTCCTGAAGAAGAGAAGAGTTCAGATGATGGGGGACACACTGAGACATGGGGGACTGCTTAGGGATATCTTGGAGGGGAGGTGGGAAAGAAAGGGGGAAGGGGAAGACCCAGATTAGAATATTTCAACCAAATAATTGGGGATATGGGATGCCAGACATTTAGAGAGGTCAAACAGCTGGCGGGGGACAGAGTCGAGTGGAGACGGATTGTTGCATCAAACCAGTCTTAGGACTGTATACTCAATGATGATGATGACACTAACTCCAGAATGGAAGATGACTTTTGTTCTTCAATTCAAGTTTCCCATCTGCTTCAGGACTGCAATTGACTCCTCAACACGGTATTATGAATCGACAGTTCAACAAAAAGTCATAAACTAAATTGTACTTAGTATTTCATTTGAAATTTTAAGGCAATTTATATTTTATTATTTAATTATTATTATTAAAATAATTAGTTTTTTGAAAAAATTATTCGTACTTTTTTAAATACCTATCATTTAAAAGCAGCTATTAATATAAACTTTATAAATTCCATAATAAAACTAGAATTAATCTTAAAATAATAATAATAATAATTAGTAATAAAATTGTTGAAGCTTTTATAACTGTAAATGATTTGATTTCGAGTTGAATTTTTAGTAAAATCACACATAATTAATTTTAATTATTTATTGAACACGAATAAATAATACAATATAACTACGACGTTTCAATCGATTTATTCTGCGGTCGTTCTCAAGTATAAGCACACATTCCGATTTTCTTCTTCTTTTAAGTGCCATATCAGGTCTCCCTGACGTTTTGGCTCCTCTCCACCTATACCTGTGCTGAATGTGTTTAGTTGTTTTACACAGATCTACGGGATCTACTTTTTAACGCCGGTTCCGAACGGCTAGTTTGGAGAGGTTACTAGTCAATTATACTCTTGGTAGGTTGCCATTGCTTTCCAAGAGGAGGTAACTGCAAATATCTGCCGAGACTCGGTCTCGAACCAGCGTATTTAGGGCCGACACTCTAACCACTGACCAACAGTCGCCTCTATTTTCTATTTTAGGTTAAGTAAAAATCGGAGTGGGTGCAGAATAAATCGATCGAAACGTCGTAGTTTTATTGTATTATTTATTGGTATTCAATAAATAATTATAATTAATTCGGTGTATGATTTTAGTAAAATTTCACTTATAATACATAATAATAATACTTATTATTTTTATTATTATGAAAGACCATGAGGGTCATAATATGTGTAGACACCATTCATAAATTAATCTTCTAATTAGTTTCTGAAATGTTAAAACACTTGTAATTGAGAAAATGTAATTGATAAACTATTATCTTTCTTAAGGATGAAAACCAATAGTGAATTGATAATGAAACACGATCTTGTGTGCCCAATTATGAAGGTTTTCAGCACACCCTTTTTATCTTCGAATTAAGGCAATAAAAGGTCGTTTTAAGTTCCGTTCATAAAAGCTGTTCTTGATGAATGAAGCAGAAGAAGAAGAAGAGGATGGCCAAGGTTGGGCCGTTAATGAGTGGGTCCCTCCTGGGCCCCGAGGCCTGTCACCTGGTAATTGATAACACCGATGGTATCGCCGGTGTCTGCCCTCGGACCGCATTCATTACATTGAGACACTCACGCGTGTTAGGGTCCTTATCGCCCACCTCCATTCATGACCAGCAAAAACTACTATCTCCCACAAAACGCCATCACTCTTCTATTTTATATCACCCCAGAGCGGAAGGAACGAACGCCCTTCACTACGTAGTTCGATACCTCTAATCAGAATTAATCATTTGTTTCAATTTTCCAACTGAACTTAATATTTATTTAAATTGTATGAAAATTTAAAAAACTCATTTTAAGCCTAGTTAAAGTCCCTGTCACTTATATGTAGAGACCGGATTTTTATGCAGTAAAAACTGCTAAAATATGCAGTTAAAAATGCTGAAATATGCAAGTAATATGCAGAATAAGTTGAAATATGCAAATATATGCATCAAAAGATGGCAAAATAATTTTTATTATGCACTAAAAAATTAAAATTGAAGACAAAAAGAAAAATCTATTCGAAGGAGTGCTATGAAAGGAATAAAATGATAAAGTAAGCTATAGACACCAAGTGTCAAATAAGTGCGTTATTGCGTAAAACATGGGACGAAATTCTCATTTCATTTAATATATTAGAAAACCTTTAAACTCAAAAAAATAATAGGTGCACTTGAATAAAATCAACATAATAAATTTAATATGTTTCAAAAATATGATCGAAAAAATACTAGGGGGGGGGGGGTGGGGGTAGTTTTATTTCTCAGACACGATTGTATAGTATTGTTTTTATTTTTATATTAACAAGCTTTTCTTATTGACGTACAAATAAAATAATGCAAATATTTGACCGGCTATAATCTGATCCTTAGAATAATTTAAACACACACTAACACTCAATGGCCAAAATGGACTATAGTTCCCGAAGGCCATTAAAAAAAATAAAAAATAAAGAAATAATTAAATAATTAACAAAGGATCTAAAAAATAATTAAAATTTGATTGTAATTGTGAAGAATTTATGTTTACAATTATTTTTCTAAATTTTCTTCAGGTTATTATGTCTACGGTCACTTAAAAGTGATTTATACTATGAAAAAGGACGCTTCATATACACAGACGTACTGGGGGCGAATTTAAAGGAACTTAAACCTCCCCACTTTTTTATTCGAAATTAAATTAGTGTCCTCCTGTTTTATTTAATCTTTTTTTTCATTCTTCTCCGAAAAAAATTACTTTTAAAACCTCTCTATTTGGCGCGAAATATGCCATTTTATGCAATATCCTTCAAATATGCAATTTTATGCAATATTACTCAAATATGCAAAAATATACAGTATAGAATTTAACCCACAAAATCCTAGATGAATGATTCGGATAGATAATTGATCCCCTGGGTCGTACTTGGCGGCAAACAAAATATGCATTTGCACAGAAATCCGGTCTCTACTTATATGGGAAAAGGTTTCATTTAGAAAGTTTATTGTGTCAAATTTGAGCTCATTATCCTCAATCGTTCAATAATTTTTTGATTTTCTACATTATTCAACTAAAAGTTCTAAGTTAAAAAGCCCAAAATCTACTCAGCTCTTCATTTTAAAAGATAAATATTTTAATTCCAATTTTGTTTGATATTTTGTTTTTGTGTTATTGTGATTTATAGAAACCAGACAGAAACATCAAAAAACCACGAATAAAAATGTCTTTTCTACACTTTTAATTTTTTTTATAATTTTACTAGTTATCCGGGGCCTAGTTGGTAAAGGCGCTCTTCGGCTAAAGGAGAGAGACACGGGTTCGAATACCGTCGGTGCTGAATTCATTTTTCCTTTTCAAAAAATAGTTTTCTAAATATGTAGAATTAACTAAAGAAATTATTGATTACATTATTTAACTTTCGAGGCTCAAATTGCTTTACTAGTACATATATGTTTACAATACAAATAGATTGTGTATAGTAAAAAAATTACTATTTTATATTGGTAAAATCACATTAACTCATTGCAAAAATACAGAAATTATAACTTTACTTTTTTCTTGAATTAATTAGATATGTATAAGTTAAAAATATGTTGTATTACATTACTAAAAAGTTTTGAGGCCCGACTAACCATTTTTTATACTAAAATTATATAAGAAATTTTTAACAGTGTAGGAAATGTCCTTATCACAGATATGGTAAACGGTTTCAGTAAGTCTATGTTAAAAATCTCAAAATCTATTTAGCTCTTAAATAAAAAAACAAATATTTTGATTCCGTAAGGAATTTTGTTCGATCTTTCGTTTTTAAGTTATTGTGAGTTTTAGAAACCAGATGTACATAAAAAAATCACGATTGAAATTATATTTTCTCGGTGTTCAAACATTCTAAATCCAAATAAACTAATAAATAAGCTGACGTGTTCTGATGTGGCCATCCACTTTACTATACAACATGGTCCCTCACTTATATTTAATATTTAAAAAAATTATTTATAATCATGTAGGGGAGGGGGGTTAGTTTATTGCTTTTTAGACTTCTGGGATCCCACTGATTATGTATACAAAATTTGGTTGAGTTTGGTCAAATGGCCAAGATCTTAATTTTTTGAACATGCACCCCCCCCCCCATTTTGGGCGGTTAGTTTTTGTATTTTTAGACTTCTGGGGTCCACTGATTATGTATAAAAAATTTGGTTGAGTTTGCTCAAACGGCCTAGATTTTTAATTTTTAACCCCCTCCCCGTTTTCGGCGGTTAATTTTTCCATTTTTAGACTTGTTGGGTCCCACTGATTATGTATACAAAATTTGGTTGAGTTTGCTCAAATGGCCTAGATTTTTAATTTTTAACGCCCTCCACCCCCCTTAATTTTGGGTCGATATGCACCAAAATCTAATCAGCTCTTAATCTCAATGGACCAAAACTACATGTGAAATTTGGTTTTGATATTCACACTAGTTTTTGAGCTAGCTCATCCTCAAAATTTGTTAACGCACAAACTAACAGACATTTTGACAAAACAATTATTATCTCGAAAAATATAATTTTTTCGATGTTCACTTATTAGAGGTTTTTTGTAGAGCAAAATGCCATGGTTTCGCTCAATTTTTTTAATCGAAATAGTTTCAGCCGTTTTTTAGATATTTTGAAAAAAAAAGAAAAAAAACACTTTTTCATGCACGATTACAATACTTGACCATACCCTGTATGGTCAAGTAAAAATGAAAATTATTTGATTGAAAATCCAACATATTGATCTGCTTTCTCATCAAAATTGATCATCTCATAGATCTCTTATCTATTTACATTTTTTGATTACATCTTATGCTTTTGGCGATCTTGTTCGCTTTCTTCTTTTCAGAGACACTCATTTCCAAAACTATTATATCTTAGTAACCATGCTTCTTCCATTCTTTGAAGTGACCATACTTTCAACAGAAATCCCCATTTCGTGGTCACCAGAGCTCAAAAATATTAAAAAAAACAACAACATTGATTTTGGAACTGAACGATTATAATAAATTATAATTTTACGAACATGAATTTAGAGTCATTTATCAAAGATTTTAATAGATATGTTTATATTGCATGTAAGAGGGTCTTGTCCCCTCAGGAGTCGAACCCATGCATCCAGTACGCTTTCCGGGCATCTAGTCAGACCCTTGAGACCATCACCTCCAAACATGCAACATATAACGAAAGCCAAGTATTTTCACTCCATTCAAACAGATTGGAAAAGTAAAAATTACTGCTTAACTGAAAAAAATTCAGCATCGGACCAATTCAGAGGCAATTTTTACTTTTCCAATCTGTTTGAATTGAGTGAAAATACTTGGTTTTCTTTATATATTCCATGTTTGGAGGTGATGGTCTCAAGGGTCTGACTAGTTGCCCGAAAGTGTACTAGTGCTTGGGTTCGACTCCTAAGGGGACAAGAACCTCCTACATGGAATATAAACATATCTATTAAAATCTTTGATAAATGACCTAAATCTATGTTCATAAAATTAATTTATTATATATCACAAGTTGATTTTTGAGAAAAAATTCAACTCATACTCATTTCTTTACATAAATTATAATTGAAGGAGACAATAAAAGAATGTGTCTTCTGTTGGAATTATAAATTGTATTTATTTATAACGAGACTATAGTCTAACGAGAGAGACTATAGTCTCGTTATAAAATAAATACAATTTATAATTCCAGCAGAAGACACATTCTTTATTGTTCCTTCAATATATAAAATTCTGCTACTCTCGGCAAAAACTTTCAATTTAATATAAATTATAATGTTTATTTCTTGTAAAATATATTTATCGATGTAATTTCATAATACCAGAGAAAACACATTCAAATTTTGAACTCTGGAGACCTTCAGCAAGCGGGAAATAAAAATCCGATGTCTATTGGTGTGGCATTTTCGGCTTTCATTTGCAAATACACTTTCGTTATGAACCCAATCATATAGTCGGATCACGATCGCGTACGCATTTCCATTCGATTAACATAAAGACAAACTGAAAATGCCCTGACCGATGCGATTGCGTCCCAAGACAAGAACACCAGTGTGAAAAACATGGCTAAAAGCGTGACGACTATTATCTCGGAGCAAGAAGAAATGTCAAACGTTCAAACATTGTATCGTCAACCAGCAAACTCTGTAATTAATTCAATTAAAGACAAAATATATTGCTTCGGTCCAGCGGTTTGAAAAATATGAACTTATTATTATCTGTGGGCTCGGGTAATTGAAAAAGGTAATTTGATAATAAACTAAAACTGCCAATTTTGAAATTATTGCTTTCTGTGGAATATAATTATAGTTTGAAACAAGTATTTGAAAATCTATTTTGTTGTTGTTTGTAGTTAATTTGATTTGCTTCAATGGTTAAGTGAATTTATAACATGTAGGTTAGAAACCTTAGAAGTGGTAAAGTTCAAATTGAATTCCAGGTCAAAGGAATGTTTCATGTAAATAAATTAGTAGAATATACCTAAAATGCAGTGGCGGACGGTGGTTTTCAAACAAGAAATGCTGTCCGAAAAATGCCCTTCAATTTTTTACTTTCACATTTATATTCATAAAATATAATGTGAAAGTATTGCGATCGCCTCTCTAAGTCCTGACTCTTTGAGAATTTGTATCTCAGAGATGAAAAAAAGTTAATTTCATTTTCTAACATTTAGGTGGAAGGAATCGATGCCCTTAATAGATTGAAGCCGGGTTTAGGAGATAAAACTGGATATTTTGGTCCCAACAGGGTAAAAAGGGGCCAAAAATCCATTGATCATTGCGTATGTACCCCCTGCGTTTCGCAACCATAAGGTTCAGATCTATGAAATTCGACACTTAAGCTCGATATAATATGCTAGAAGTTCAGCAAGCTTTTGGTTAAAATCGGAACACCGGAAGTAGACATTTTTTTATTTACTCAAAAACGGCACTAACAATTTTTTTTAAATTGGTGTACTTTTCAAGTGTCATGAGTTACTAGTCGTAGGAAAGGGGTGTAAATTAGGAGTGTCGCAATGATTTCGAATAAATGACACTGTCACCACACAAGGTGATTTAATTTTCTATTATTTTTCGCATTTTTTGCAAATTTCATCCAAATAATAACATAACTTCGTAATTCCACAAATTTAATTTCTTCTTCTTTCAAGTGCCATATCAGGTCTCCCTGACGTTTCGGCTCCTCTCCACATATACCTGTGCTGAGTGTGTTTAGCTGTTTATAGACCTACTTTTAAGCAACTATACGTCTTGATAGGTTGCCATTGCTTTCCAAGAGGAGGCGCCTCGACTGCGATATCTGATCTGTCGAGACTCAGTCTCGAACCAGCGTATTTCAGGCCAGCGGTCCCGACACTCTATCCACTGACCCACAGTCGCCTCAAAATGTTACTAATATTATAAAAATCAACATTTCACAATACAATATTTCACCTATTTCAGGAATTAATAGAAAATAGAATGGCTTTTGATATGGTTAGTGCGAATTTGAAATTGATTATTTCAAGAGAGAAGTCAGACACCATAGAGAAGTAGTGTAATCGTTTAGTGTGTTTTTGATAATTTTTTTTTAATATAGATGTATGAATCTATATATTTTGATAAAAAAAAATTTACTTTACGATACAGGGTATGGTCAAGTATTGTAAACGTGCATGCAAAAAGTGGTTGTTTTGCTTTTTTTTCGAAATATCTCAAAAACGGCTTATAATATTTTGATCAAAAAAATTGAGCAAGACCATGGTAATTCGGTCTACAAAAGCCCAAATAAGTGAACTTCGAAAAAAATTATATTTTTTGAGATAGTAATTGTTTTGTCAAAATGTCTGTTAATGTGTTATTCTGTTAGTCTGTGCGTTACCAAATTTTTGTGGACGAGCTAACTCAAAAACTAGTGTGAATATCAAAACCAAATTTTACACGTAGTTTTGGTCTATTGAGATTAAGAGCTGATGAGACTTTGGTACATATCGACACAAAATTAAGGGGGACGGAAATTAAAAATCTAGGCCATTTGAGCAAACTCAACGAAATTTTGTATACATAACCAGTGGGACCCCAGAAGACTAAAAATCCAAAAACAAACCGCTAAAAGGGGGGGGGATCAAAAAATGAATATCTAGGCCCTTGGACCAAACTCAACTAGAAGTGTATGGTAAAGTCAAGTGGATGGCCACATCAGAACGTGTCAATATATTTTTTTAATTTTTCATCTTTTATTTATCAAGGGTTGAAATAGCCTATCGGATAGACAAACCGTGAAATTAAGAACTATAATTAACTAGTGTGATGATGATATTAAGCAAAAGTTTTGCCTTTTATTTTTAATATAATTATTTTCAATAAAAGATATAGTTTTCATGCTGAGAGTTGGCTGTTTTGAGTATAATATGATGTCATAATATTAATATGACTTATAGGTACTAATTAAAGTATTAATAATGTATCAAAATTAGAATTTAGTCGATTTGCTCTTACCTTTGGAAGGTAGATTGGCTCCGCGTCTGCCCTGTTCGATTACCGCCACTCAAATAAATAAAATGTCGTTTTGAATTCCTATTATCTTGAATGCATTTCTCTGAGGTGGACTCGATTCTCTAAAACAGAAAATATAAAAAATATTTTTAATTAAAAAAGGAAAATTATTATCAGTACTTGATAAAGGAAAATAAATTGAACATCAGTTAATAGAGTAAAGGGTGTGTAGTTTCACAGTGAATATGAAAATATTCACTGTGAACTACCTATCTTAACAACATCATGTTTCACCAAACCTACACCTGCCACAAGTAAATTGAACATCTTAGACTTAGATATCAATTTTATCTAGTTATTATTACATAGTATATTGGACCAAAAAATCTTCTTTTTTTAAAAATCAATTTTAATTAATGAAATAATTAATCCACCCACGCTTTAAGCAATTCATATTTTTCTTTGGATTTTGGGCTTATAATTAAATACTATGTTTCAACTCAAGAGCGAAATGGACTATTCAAACCATTGAAACTTCTTCTTGTAATAAATACAGGGTAAGGGTATTCGAATTGAGTGTGTAAGATTTTAAGGGATGATTAGATAGTTTATTGTAAAGCAAATGCGATTTGATTATATGTTCAAAAAAAGCATTTTTCATGCATAATAAGATGTTTAAAAATAATTCAAAAGTATAATAATTCATCACTTCTATTATATTTAATATTTAATAAAATAATTTATAATTATTTACTAAATTACTAAATATTTACTAAATTATTTACTAAAGAACTCCCCCTATTTATTTTGCGACCATTAGGAATTAATAATATTTCCTTTTAATTATGACACTATTTTATTTGAAATATCACCTTTCCTATATTAGAGCAATATATATCCAACTTTCCACATAAATTTCACCTTTACAGCCTAACCCTTTGAGGTACACAAATTTATATAATGACATTTATTAAAGAAGATTTAATTTCCAACATAAAAGTTCACATAAGGGAAATGTCTAAAATCAATAGTTTACGAGTTAAAAAATATAACAATATTGTAGAGTGAATGGACTTGATGAATCAATAAGAAAGAATACGTCTCTGATCGAGCCACTTCCTCTCGATCTAATAGACAAAAAAAATTAAAAATTTGAAAGAAATCTGACTCTTATTTTATCGAGTTAATTAATCTTGAGATTCATAGTAACTTTTTAATATATTTATTATATATTGATTAAGAATTTTGTAGTTTAATAGAAATTATATGTAAAGATTTAATTTCTTCTCTCCGAGAGCGAATCAACTATTTAGAAATGACAAAAAGTTTTATTTTTTCACATTAGACATTTATTCAAATCGATTGAAATGTCATATCTAGGTGTTATTATCATTTATCTTTTATATAAAATAATTATTATTAAGAAATTTGAATTTAAAGGGTAGTTTATTTGAAGACCAATTTGAAAAAACGCTTATAATTCCATTGATTTTTTTTAATTTGAACATAATAGAAATTTTAAAACAATTAATTATTAACAATTTACTTTAATTTTGAACGAAATCGATTTAGTACTTATTGAGAAAATGATCAAAAACCCCAAAAACGGTCTATGAAAGATCGTTTTAGAAACATTTTAAAATTCACATCCATGTCACAAGTCAATGTTTCATTTCATACGACTTTTTAAACTTTTTTTCAAAGGCACCACATGCTTTCAAAAAAGATCGTTTTTTGACGAGTTCAGATGGTTTTTGACTATTTTCTCGAAAAGTACTCAATCGATTTTGTTCAAAATTAAATTAAATTATTAATAATTAATTGTTTTATAATATCTATTAGTTTAATATTTTTGAAAAAATTTTCAACGGAGTTATAAGTGGTTTTTGCAAATTGGACTTCAAATAAACTACCCTTTAAAATGCAAATTTCCTATTAATAATTATTTGCTAAAAAAGATAAATGAAAATAACAAAGAGATATGAAATTTCAATAGATTTAAATAAATATCTCATGAGAAAAAAAATAAAACTTTAGACTCATTTATAGTTGATTTGCCCCAGGAGAGAAGAAATTGAATCTTTTCATACAATTTTTTTTAACTACGAAATTCTTAATCAAAATGCTATTTTTTTATATAATACTATACTGTACGAACCTTCGGATAGATGAACTCGATAAAATAAGATCGTTTTTTTTTTCATTTTTCATTTTTTTTGTTTGTCTTATCAAGAGACTGGGTCGCAAGTCACCCGGCATCTGTGAGACATTTGTTACCGTTTTCTAGCTTTTTAACATTTTATTGAAAACTAATCAATCAATTTATAATTATAATTAATAATCGATTGTTTTATAATATTTATTAATTTCATGTTTTTAAAAATTACCATATTTGAAAGTAGTGATTACCGTTTTTTTCAAATTAGACTTCAAATAAACTACCTTTTAAAATGCAAAAATTCTAATAAAAATTTGATTTAAAAGATAAAAGAAAATATTTAATATGAAATTTCAATAGATTTAATTGAATATGTGATGAGGAAAAAATTAAACACTTTTGCCATTTTTAGTCGACTCGAAAATTTGTTAACGCACAGACTAACCACTAACAGAATATCACTCTAACGGACTAACAGACATTTTGACAAAACAATTATTATCTCGAAAAATATATTTTTTGGATGTTCACATATTAGGGCAAAAATGTAGACTGAAATACTATGGTTTTGCTCAATTTTTTTATTTAAAATAGTTTTAGCAGTTTTTGAGATATTTCGAACAAAAGCAAAAAAACCACTTTTTTCATGCACGATTACAATACTTGACCATACACTGTATGGTAAAGTAAAAAGTGATTTTTTTGCTTCTTTTGTTCGAAATATCTCAAAAGCAGCTTGAAATTATTTTGATTAAAAATATTAGCCAAAGCCATGGCATTTCGATCTAGAAAAAACCCTTATAAGTGAACATTGAAAAAAATTATATTTTTCGAGATAATAACCAGTGTGAATATTAAAACAAAATTTCACGTGTAGTTTTGGTGAATTGAAATTAAGAGCTGATTAGATTTTGGGGGTAAAAAGTAAAATTATAGTTTTTTCAAACTAAAAAAACAAGAAAATGAAATATACTATAAAATGAATCTATAAAAACGAAATTTTTTTTCTTGGGCCAAAATTGCGGGGGGGGGGGGGGGTCAAAAATGAAAATCTAGGCCATCTGAGCAAAACAATTTTGTATACATAATCAGTGTGATTTTTTGACGATACGTCTGGCCCATTTAATAATAAACCCTGTGGTTTCAATTTTATCCAATTTACCACATTATATGTTCGTTTGTTTAAAAATACGTCTTCATTCCTGGCCGCTTCAATTTATTTATTTTTCCTTTTTTATCCAAAATGTACTACGTACGAGTTACGCTATTTATTTATTACTTTTCAAATATTCAGATAATTATTTTCAAGTGAAAAATCTGACGCTTATTTATTTCTTCTATCAATATGCCTCCCATGTTTGATGGTAGTAATTAATATTTTTTCTGTGAAGTTCTAATTATTAAATAATTTATTACATTCAACTTAAGTTCTATATGATGTTCTTTTTTTCTTTTCCATTCTTTTTCAAGATTATAGTATAGCGATAAGATGAGAGAGTAGATGTATTTAATAGAATGCAATAAAATTGATTTTATGGCCGGTGATGATGATCCTGTTAGTTAGGACAACCGTCAGACAGACAATTAGTAATTGGCGAGTAATCAGTGGAGTCAGCACGCGTGACAGGGTAAACGGTTTCGCTGGAAATGCAACTGGAGTCAGGACTGAGACAATGTTGATAAGTTAGTGATAGGATCAACAGAAGCCGGAAGTACCTATACTAGCAGACGTCCATTATGTTGAGCCCCAATATAATCTCTTGAGGTGTCTCTGACCCAGTTACATTCGACCATGTCACGATGTACAAGCAAAAATCGACAAATGAATATTCATAAATGTATTTGTATATACACAAAAGACAGGCAGAACACCACTAGTGACCCTATTATTGGTGTCAATAACGGATTGAAGACTACAAACTGAAGAGATTCAAATGAAAGATTAAAATCTAATGAGATTCCATTTCCGTTGAAAAATCGTATTCTTATATTATCATTTAATAGCATATGTCTTATAAAAATAATTTTTATAAAAAAATAGTAAAACCGACTTCAAAAAAATTAAATGCAACAAATAAAATAATGAGAACTCAAAAGATCAAATAAAATGCACGAAAAGCTATAAAATAATTATCTAATTTAGTTACAACTAAACGACGAAATATTATCATGAAAAAACTTTTTGAAGTCGGTGCCAAACATATACATTTTATGAATTGCACTCGGTGGATCTTACTTAGTACGTTTGGCGGATACACTCGCTTATATGAGTTTGTTTAGCACCGACTTCTAAAATGTGATTTCATGTTAATATTTCGTCGTTTAGTTGTAACTAAATTAAATAATTATTTTATACCTTTTTAGTGCATTTTATTTGATTTTTGAGTTCTCATTATTTTATTTGTTGTATTTAATTTTTTTGAAGTCGGTTTTATTTTTTTTTACAAAAATTTTTTTATAAAATTGGATTAATTTTTGGAGAAGGACTGATAAGTGAATTAAGTGGATATTGATGAGGCAGTCCAAAAAAAGAATATAATTTATACTATCTTTTTAATTTTATTCAAAAACCGACGTTTCGGAGGCTATTCCACTCCTTCTTCAGCGTTTTGAATAAGTCAGTGAAGGAAATCCAATGCGACATTCCCTCGTCTTCTATTTCAGTGGCAGTAACAATAATATATATTGTATTTTATTCTCAGCAGAATTATAATGTAGTAATCATTTTTATTTTCTCTTTTTAGTGATGTTATTAATAGTGACTTAATATAATATTATGTATGCATCTCGTAAGAAAAAGCGTCGCTTTAATGAATCAGAAAAGGATAATATAAAATTCAATTCATAAATATAGAAATTCTCTCGAAATGTTTTAAGATTTTTTATAAAAATATTTTATTTATTATAATTTCGATTATATCCTCATAAGAGTCTGAGAGATTTATGTTGGTTCTGATGATCATTCATCCATCAGAACTTGACACCGAAATTAATATATGGACCACCCCTAGGGTATCCCCTTTCCAATAAAAAAAGAATCATAGAAATCTGTCCACGTGGCAAAAAGTTATCACGGAACATACATAAAATAAACAAATAAATAAATAGTTAGATATCTTGACTATCTTGGAGCTATACTGATCGAAACGCAGAAAGAAATCATTAAAATCTGTTCATAAACAGCAAGAACTTGATGCCTGAACAGAACATAACAAAAAAAGTCCAATAATGAATGAAAAACGGGACCAATCGGGAACTAGACTCGAACCTCAATGCAAAAAAAATCATCAAATTTGCTTCACAATTGGCGAAGAATTCGAATAACTTACATACAAAAAAAAAATTCAGTCGAATTGATAACCTCCTCCTTTTTGAAGTCGGTTAAATTAAGATTCTATTTACGAAAAAGTAAAAATTTCAAATTCTCTGATTAAAGTCATTCTTGATTAAATTAAATACTATAATTATTTTAGTAGTTTAGTCCCTACAATAAAAGGTATTATTTATTATATCTATAAGCGATTACTTTCACTTTTGCTACTCAATTTAATTGGATCAAATAAATACGATATAGGTATAACTAGAAATTCATCTAGTAACATGCCTAGTTTTAGCATCTCCATAATATAATTAAGCTGATAAATATCATCCTTTCATTTTAGGTCCTGAAGAAGGGAAAGTTTCGATTTTAAGTACCTTAAACTCTACCACTATGCCAAATTTCAGCATTCTAAGATCAGGAAGTACTCTAGAATTTTGATGAGTCTATCAGTGATGAAAAAGCATATTTTTGGCTTCTTTTAACTTGGACGGTATAAGCAATAGGAATATGAAATTTGGAATCTAGTTAAAGCTTATTGATCAAGTTTTATGGAAAAAAATTGAGCTATGTAGAGATTTGCAGGTAGCAGAGGTGTCAGAATGGGTTGAGTTTGTTAGAACGTAAGTATAAATTAATTAAAGTATTTGAAAATTTATTAAAATCACACATAATTAATTATAATTATTTATTAAACACGAATAAATAATACAATATAACTATGACGTTTCGATCAAATTATTCTGCGATCGTTCTCAAGTTTGAGCATTGAGTCATCTCACTCCGATTTTATGTTATCCTGAAATCAAAGCGGGTGCTCATTGAGGGTGGTCCTTATTTTGGGTATTTTCGAATTTTTACCCTGACAGAGGCTCATAAATGTAGTTCCAAATAAAAAAAAATATCCTTCAAGTTTCAAGTCTATTTTTTAACATGTACTCTACACGATGCAAGTTCCCATCTAACTAACATAGGGTTTTTGGCATTAAACCATCAACTTTTTATTTTGGGCAAAGTATTGGTTCAAAAATATGAAACTCTGTACCTTATTTTTTATAATAGTAGATATCTCTAAGAATTTTTACAGATTTTTAGCTATTATAATTTTGCGCAAGACTATAACTTACTAACAAACACTAAGATTAGGAGTATTTTTTCTAGCTGTAACTACAAAATTATAATAGCTAAAAATCTGTAAAAATTCTGGTAGATAATTATATAGGATAAAGTCTACTGCGAGTTTCAAATTTTTTGAACCATTGCTTTGGCCGGAATAAAAAATTGATCGTTCAATGCCAAAAACCCCATGTTATTATAGATGGGAAACTTATATCGATGTGCTGCACAGGTTAAAATTGAGATAGAGATTTGAAATTTGGGGGATATTTTTGTATTTATTTATTTCGAACCATATGAGCCACTTTTAGCGTAAAAATTCTTAAATACCCAAAATAAGGACCACCCTAGTGCTCATACTTGAGAACGATTGCAGAATAAGTCGATCGAAACGTCGTACTTTTATTAGTAGTATTATTTGTGTTCAATAAATAATTAGAATTAATTACGTGTGATTTTAATAAAATTTCAACTCTTAATAAAATTCACAAAGAGAAACAAAGTATGTTGTCTCTGCTTGATGCAAATAAACATACATACATATCGAAATTATATATCTACATATATATTATTTATTTATTTGAGACTATAGTTTCGAAGACTTCGTTTTTCATCAATAGTCTTTTCTAATATAAATATTATTTTTCACTAGAGTAATATCGTATAGATATTGAAAATCTTTCGATCTTTACCTAGCTGGGAGCCAATTAGAATTAAAATCAACTAATTTTAACTGGCTCCCAGCTAAGTAAAGATCGAAAATTTTCAATATCTATACGGTATTGACCCCATGAAAAATAATATTTATAATTAAAAAAGACTGATGATGAAGACCAAGTCTTCGAAACTATAGTCTCAATCAAACAAATAATATATATATATATATACAGATATATAATTTCGATATATGTGTGTCTATGTTTATTTGTATCAAGCAGAGGACAACCTCTTTGTTTCTCTTTGTGAATCAACAACTCTGCTACTCTCGGCAAAACAAAACTTTTCAAATTGAAGGAGACAAATAAGAGTGTATCTTCTGAAAGTATAAATTTTATTTATTTATAACGAAACTATAGTCTCAGTTATAAATAAATAAAATTTATAATTTCAGCAGAAGACACACTCTTTTATTGTCCCCTTCAATATATAAAAATTCTGCTACTCGGCAAAAACTTTCATTTTAATAAAAACTTTTCAATTAAATCAAATTAATCAAATTAATCACACAAATAAAAACTTCACTGTTTCATTACTGATTAAAATATCTATAGGGCATTGAGCAAAAGGTGAAAAAGATCGAAAAAATTAATTTTCTTTTTTTTTTTAATGCATTTGATTTTGAGACGGGATCAAAAAATTGATTAGGTGTATAGAGAAGTGATTAAGAGAACCATCAGTTGAAAACCTTTAATAACAAAACTATCAAAATAATAACTTTGATCCGGAAAGATTAAACATTATAAGCACATAAAGACAAAATTGATTTTATTTTAAATAAAATGAACTTAATCTGTTTCAGGTGAAATTTGTCAGACGCGGGTGAAGGTTTATTTTATAAAAAAAAATTAATCCCGTAAAGCAAATAAAGTAATCAAGATACAGCGCTCTCTCTCTTTCATTCAGTGGACTTAATAGACCGCACAGTGAGAGTTGACCTGACGTTTACTCAAACTGTTAATTTGTATTCAAAGTTTAATTGAATCTCCATGGAGAGTCGAGCTTTTGTTTCAAGGCTTGGATGTCGAATTGGTGTGATGAAGGGAAACTGCAATCAATTAAGTTGACGGCATTTGGTAGCTAACCAAATCTAGAAGAGCAATCAGACACTCACACACACGCACAGTAAAACTCTCTCACCCAGCGACAGCAGCCCCAGGGGGGCTCAATTAATTTTTCACTTTCTAATTTCGCACATTGTGTTGATAATGTCACGATTAAAAAATGTAAATTCAAATATTCAAGAACGAGAGAAGCGCTAGTTGATGTCAGATATCGTGACTGACCCTCGGCTATTTTTCCCCCGTGTGATTGATTGATTGACGGAAGTATAAAAAAAGGGTTGCTGGAATGAAAATTAAAATACGCGGTGAACGGACAGATTTCACCGCCGTTGTCTAAACGACACGGAGCTCTAAGGGATGTTTTCCACACACACCACCCCTTCCCTATACCTTTCATTAGAGCACTTGGCCGACGTCACATGTCTGTCTTGGAGGCGAAAAATGATGGATCACGGGGCTGAATTCGCCACTGTCTATTCATTAAACTCCCATCACATTTAATCATATCGTATATAGAGAAGAGGAGAGGGGTTGTTAATTATGAACGGAGAGATTTCGGAATTTAGAAAATCTAACCCTTGCTGTCAAAATTAATTACAGGATCAATTCAAGAATTATTTATTTGCCAAAGACAGGAATATTTACTTTAGACTGAATTTAGAAACCTCCTGAGCCCTTTTAGGTTAACCGCCCATTTACTCTATATGTAAGCCTATTAGGGACATAACAAATTATATAAATAGACATCATAAACTTGATATTTTGTTTTTTAGTTAATATCACAAAGGGAGAATATTTTCGTTAAAATTTGAATTTTTATTTAAATAACACATAATTAATTATTGAACACGAACAATTAATACAATAACTACGACTTTTCGATCGACTTAACCTAATTCGATCGGTTAACCTAAAATTGTGGTGAGTGTTCATACTTGAGAACGGTCGCACAATAAGTCGATCGAAACATCTTAGTTTTATTGTATTACTAGCTGAAACGGGCGTGTCTTCGGCACGCCCTCTACACCTATGCCTTCCGGGTGGGTTGCCCTGGCGGGCAGCGTCTCGAAACGGCCAAAAGTTTGTTTGGGATATAATTTAGTTTTACTGTACCACATATGAATTATTGATTTTCCCCAAAAAAATTTATCTTAAAAAATAGATAAAAAAATAAAAAAACATTTATTAATTAAATAATTTATTTAACAAATCAAAAATATAAATATAAAAAACTCAACATATTTCCAATACTTTTAACACAATATAAGAATATAAGAATAAAAATAAGTATCCCTGCTTTACGCTATAAGATGAACAAAACACAAATACGTTCACAAACAATTAAACAATATACAAAGAACAAAATAAAATTTAAAAGTGTAATAAGTTTCCAAGTCCGGGGGTTTCGCCTAACCGCCTTCGATAATCCTCTCTTTAAATATCTTTAATGAATTTACAATTAAAAATAAATAGCAAATTTAAAAATGATAGCAAAAAAGCTCTCCTTTAGGCCCTCTTTTAAAATTACACACAAACCTGATAACATTGAGATATATATAGGTAAGGATTTGTTCGTGTTCAATAATTAATTATGTGTAATTTAAATAAAAAATTCAAATTTTATTCAAATTAATCACAAAAATAAAAGCTTCAATATCTTCATTAGTAATAGAATTTTCATTGTTGACGAAATTTAAAAACTCGGCATCAAATTTTGAGAAAGTCATTAGGAAACCATACAGTGATCAATTAAAAAAAAATCGTAATTACTAACTGCCAACGCTAAAAACGATAATGAGTTAAGAATAAACTAAAATAACTTTTAAAATTTAGACTTTTAAGCTATTAAGGTTTTGAAATTATTTTATTCCTGACGCTGGCGCCCCCTCTCCCTTGGATATCTGAGTATTGAATTGGTTTAAATTTTTTTGTCTTTGAATTATATAAATATTGTTAATTGCAATTTATGTATTTAAGTACAAGTTTATTTCTATACTAGTGTTTTATTTATTTAATTATAATGTAATGTACATAGGCCAATGTAGACCCTTTTTGTGTACCATACATTCAAGAGAGAAAAAAGACAAATATAATAATTAAAACAATATACAAAAATATAAAATTTATATAAAATTACAAGATATAATATTATTAACATGATGATAGTTGTGTGAATTATTAAAAAAATAATTTTTAAAACATATATCTGAATTTCAATTCCGGGATCTAGAGCTCGTATAGAAAATTCGTTCTGCAAGTGGAATAGTAACTAAATGTTTTAAAATTTTTTTAACATATCAACCCATCATCATCCCAAATTTATATTTTGCCAGGTGGATTACACAACAATACTAACTATTCATGGAATTAATTTGAAATATTACTTTAAAGGTAACGTAAAATTTTTATTTTTTTATTTTCAAAAAGTACCTACATATTTTCAAATTAATTCGATGAATAGTTAGTAATTTACTTCTTTACTCTTCCTTAACTCTTAAGTAAAATCACATGGGATGGGAGGAGCCAAAAAGAAATTAAATCAAAAATTGCCCATGGGATTTAATTCGAAACAAAAACTGCTATGTTCCTCTTCAATCAGCTTAGAAAACAGGAAGATGCTATTGAAGACATATGTATGGAGCATAGCCATGTACGAGTGTGAAACCTGGACAATTGGAAAAGCGGAGAGAAAGAGATTAGAGGCTTTTGAAATGTGGTGCTACAGAAGAATTGATGAATACTTATCAAATGGTTGAATAGAATTACAAATGAAGAAGTTCTTGGGAGAAGAACTTTGTGGAAGAGCCTGAGGAAGATAAGAGGTCAAATGATGGGGAACACACACTAAGACATGGGGGACTGCTTAGGGATATCTTGGAGGGGAGGTGGGAAAGAAAAGGGGAAGGCCTAGATTAAAATATTTATAACAAATAATTAGGGATATGTGATGCAAGACATTTAGAGAAGTCAAGAACTAACTAGTAGATTGGAGACGGGTGGTTGTGTCAAATCAGTCTTAGGACTGTGTACAAAATGATGATGAGTTAGAATTGTTGTAAATCACCTAGAAAAATATAAATTTCGGATGATGAAGGGTTGGTTGATTGTTAAAAAAAATTTAAACTAAAGCTTAATAAAGCAAATATGATGAATAGATGCCTACATCAAAGGAGTTAACGAGATTTAAAAGGTAGGATTCTGAGATTCTTCCACTAGTTATCTGGAAAGCTCGGATTTATTTTTTCTTGAAATAATTTCTTTATTTGTTAATTATTGTGCTGGTAATCAAACTTGTGATTTGTCGGTCAAATGATCTTCAAACTAAACTGAAGGTCTCTGGTGGTCAAAATATAATGGCTCCCAAGCTTTCAAAGTTCCCGGACCCCTTTTATAAAATATAGGTATATTTCGGCGGGCCCCTATTTTTTGTGTTTAGTTTTTTGTCATCAAATAATTAGTCACAAAAAATAATTTTATTCAAACCAAAGTCAAAGAGGTCTGAAACTCACACTCGCCTTTACCTTATATTATTAGCGAACATCACGGATTCAAGATAATATATAGAATTAATGATAATACACCTATTGGTAAACGCTTGGGGCGCTCGTTAATAGTGAATAAACAAATGAACAAACATATTTTTAAAGTAGGAAATGATGTTCACTGTTAACGAGCGCCTCTAGCAGTTGCAAGAATTTAGACAATACTTTTTGAAAATTTTCAAATTTGTAATTTCATTATCATTTTTCTAAACAAAAATTATAAGATTCTAGTTGAAGAATGTATTTCCAATTTACCATAGACTTTTCACATGTTGTATACATGTGTTAGATAATAAAACAAAATGAAATACAGAGGTAGCCCTCCTACAGCACGGCATCTTACAACACGGTTTCGCTCTAACACGATAGAATAAATTGCGGGAACCCTCGTATAATACTGCAACCTGTAACAGGATTTTGCATTTAACACGATAAAAAAAATTGCGAAAACCTTTGTAATAACACTGTACTTCTAGATACTACTACACTAAATAACATGATTTTTTGTTTAACACGTTGACCTAAATGACGTCTATAGACTATAATGTGTGTTCTTGTAGATGCAAATAAATAAATAAATTAAATTTGATTTATTTTAAATTATTATTTATTTTTTATTCTGACTTGAATAATATTGTTTTAGTGCAGAGGGGCCCTTCCCCAAGTCTTTATGAAAAGTACCCCCCTCCGCTTTACAAATAAGGTCACAAGAGTAGGTCTACTCTAAAATTTCTCCCGAGGAACAAATATTCGCTAAGTGAAGTTACAACTTTACTAGGCTCTACTAGTTGTAGGTACAATAAATTTTATTCACTTCTACAGAATTAGTACAGGTTTTTACTACTTTTTTGTTGAAGTTATAAAACTTGACCGTTTTTATTTTTAGTATAATATAATGCTAATTTTGTAGCAATTTTCAAATCCCCCCCCCCTGTTTCAGAAATTTTACTTCGTCTTAACCCCCCCCCCTTCCACGTGGACACCCTTGATTAAATATTTGTTTTTGATAAGTTTTCGCAATGTAACCCCCATTTTTTGTAGTGGTTCTTAACACAATTTCACATAACACGGCATTTTCTAATAACCTGTCTACCGTCTTATAAGTGGGTTACTTGTACTGAAATAGAACCCCACCTTAGAAAATCCGCGGATCAAAGTTTGACAGTCAGTTATCTAAGTCAGCGTTTCTTAAACTATGGGTCGCGTTCCCAAATGGGATTGCAAAGCGAAATGATGGGGTCACGAAAATTTAATTCAGATACATAAATTTAAAGTAACATTACTATAATCTCTTATTATTTTTAGAATAATATAATGCCAATTTTGCAGCAATTTTCAACCCCCCCCTCCCCCCAGAATTTTTACTGACGCATTCTGGGTCTGGGCACCCCTGATTAAATGTTTGTTTTTAATAAGTTTTCGGGAACGTGACCCTCCTTTTTTGTAGTGACTTTTAACACAATTTTACAAAACAGGGCATTTTCTAGGAACCTATCTACCGTGTTATAGGAAAGTCACCTGTACCTAAATCAGACCCCACCTTAGAAAATCCGAGTATCAAAGTTTGAGAGTCAGTAATCTAAGTTAATGACAATTTAACCGTAAATTGTTTACTGTATATATTTTTTATTTTTTCAATTTTTCTGCTTTCATTCAATCAATTAAATCAAACAGCAGTTATTAAGTGGTAAAAGCATCAAAAAGTGCAATTTAAATGCTTGAATATTTATAAAAATAATGAATTAATTCTTTTTAGATGTGTATACTGGCAATTTATTATATAATATTTTAGTTCGAGGCAATCAAGTTATCATTCATTCCTTGGCCTCGATCTTTAAATTGCCATAAAAATGTAATTAAAAATACATGGTTAACCAAAATAATAATACCATTACCTTAGTCACCTTGTTAGTAAGAAAAAAACTACATTCAAGGTTAATGATTCATTGAAATATGTACAAAGTCTTAATACTAAAGAGATGTCTCGATTTGTTTTCAGTAGGATTACACACTTGTGGCTTTTAATTTCGATTTAATAAAACAAATAGCAATTCCTTCAAAATTACACAATTTCTACGTTTTATAATCGACTTAAAATGATATTGATTTGTAATTTCAGAAGAGAGAGAAGGTTAGAATACAATTATCTATTATAAATATAATTATACGTGACACATTAAACACATCTGTCTGTTCCATGGACATTCGCAGACAAGGGCAAACAGAACACTTGCCCCCACAGTCCTTATATCGTAAATTTATAAACATTCTGTATGTGTGTTTTTGTATGATCATCAATATAAGAGTTTAAGGATTCTATATCTCTATCTACAGGTTAAACGGCTTGATCAATTGATTTGAAATTTGGAACATAAACTCCTGAGTGGTCAAATAAGCGGTGTAATTCATAAAAAGTGAACTTTTAGACCCAGGAGGATATCACAAAGAGAAACAAAGAGGTTGTCCTCTGTTTGATGCAAATAAACATACACATCATATATATCGAAATTATATGGTATATGTATATATATTATTTATTTGTTTGAGACTATAGTTTCGAACGCTTGGCCCTCATCAACAGTCTTTTTAATTATAAATATTATTTTTGATGGGATCAGTATCGCGTGGATATTGAAAATTTTTGAAATTTTTTATCTTTCTTTCTCAACTGAATAGTCAGATAGAATAAAAAATCATTTTTTGGTACACATCCATATATTTATCTTTTTCTAACAAAGAACGGACGAAAAATGGAGGGGGGGGGTTTTGGATGGGCTTTTTTCCCCACTTCCTATTATCTAAAATTGTTTGTTTTGACAGTAAATTTTAAGAAGATTGCTATTTGTCAATTCGAATCTGTTAGTTTAACAGAGGTCAAAATTCTTGTTATATGACTTTAGTATTTCTAAAGATTCAATGGCGCTTATTAATTTTGGATTTCTTTCTGCTTTAATTAATCTAATCCTGTACCTTCTGGGAACGAGTGATTCTTTGAATTTAGATGTAAAGCTAGTGAATTTTCCTTTTTTTGATTTCTAAAATCCTTGAAATGTTCTTTCAATCGAATTTTTTTCTTTTACTTACATAGATCGCATCACAGTCCTTGCATTTCAAACTATATACTCCCTCCTTTTCTATATTGGACAATTTGTCTTTTTTATTTGAACTTAATTCTTTCTCTAATGTAATTGGTGTTTTGAAAATATTGTTAAATCCTAATTTTTTCATTTTCTGTTTTAATTTTTCGGAAATTTGTCCATAATATGAGAGAACTATCTTAGGATTTTCTTTTTGTTTTTCATTCTTTTGTGAATAGATTGATTCCAGGGTTGATTTTTTAATTTTTTTAAATAACAATTGGTCTATAAGGCTTTTTCGTACCCATTTTTTACTGCAATTTCTTTAATTATCTCTAATTCTTGTGAATATGCTTTTCCTAAGAGAGGTATATTTATTTAATCTATGTATCATTGAATGAAAGGCCAAGCCTTCAGAAACTATAGTCTCAAACAAATAAATAATACATATAGAGATATATAATTTCGATATATATGTGTGTATGTTTATTTGCATCAAGCAGAGGAAAACCTCTTTGTTTCTCTTTGTGAATCAACAACTCTGCTACTCTCGGCAAAACAAAAACTTTTCAATTAAACCAGGAGGATATGTTTATGGACCTCATTTTTTCCTTTTTACTATTCTTACTTATTTCAAGATCTAATAAGAAAACTCTAATTGAATTTTTTATACAAATTTATATTTAATCTTTTTAAATAAATCTTCAAAGAAATTAACCTTCTCTAAATTTCAAATTTTTTAATATTTAATCAAAGTTAAGAATTCAGCCGATTTAATAAATTTCTTTACGTTCATGTTATTAAAATTTATTGCAGGTGGTATTAATGGCTGAAAAAAAATAAGAAACAAAGTAAAACCATTCGATTTATTTTTGATCTATACATTTATGTTAATTGATTATAAATTTTAGTTATAAATTATTTGAAAAAAGGACAATTTCAAGAAAAAGAATGTAGTATGAAAAGAGAAATATTTTAAATTAAATAGGTACATTTTTCAAAATCATTGGTAGAGAATATATTTTTAACCGACTTCAAAAAGGAGGAGGTTATCAATCCGACTGATTTTTTTGTGCCTATGTTACCTGATTTCTTCGCCAATTATGAACCGATTTTGATGATTTTTTTGCATTGGGTTCAGTATAGTTTCCGATTGGTATCATTTAAATTTCATTGATATTGGACCTTTTTTCGTTATGTATGTTCACCCATAACTTCTTTGTTCATGAACCGATTTTAATGATTCTTTCTGCGTTTGGATAAGTATAACTCCAAGATAATCAAGATACCTAACGATTTAATTTATTTTATGCATGTTTAGCGACAACTTTTTGCCACATGGACCGATTTTGATTATTCTTTTTTTATTGGAAAGGGGTAGCTTAGGGGTGGTCCCATATTAATTTGGTCAAGTTCTGATGATAGGATCGATGACAAATTAACGGAAATCTACAAATATTATGAACAAATTATCGAAATTATAATATAATGAATTGAATTAATTTTTGGAGACGGACTGATAACTGAAAATGAGTGGATATTGATGAGGCAGTCCAAAAAGAATAAGATAATTAATACTATTTTTTTATTCATATACCGACTTTTATATAAAGTTATTATTGCTATCTATCGTTCTATATACTTATTATGATCGGATTGGGCGACGACGCCGATGTGATTTTTTTAATTTTAAAACCCACTAATAGTACATGACAAATAAAATTTATTAAAATTAAGAAATTAATTTCATAAGATCTTAAGAAACTTGATCAATAAATTAAATTCAGAGTTTTAAATTAAATAAGACGGACATTTCGTCCCTATATTTGTGACTTCTTCAGCGACTTATTCTTCAACTCAATTGTTTGCTATTAAAATGTGAAAGATTAATCTTTTTTTAAATACATTAATTTTTTCTTTACAGCTAAAACAAAACAATTTAATTTCTTGTTTTTAAAACCCATTACTCAGTTCAGAGGGCGTAGACCCCTGGTCAGACAAGCCGAGAGCGGGCTTCTGCATCTGGTAATTTATATTAATATTATTTTTATTTTAAGAAATTATTAAATAATAATATAAAATTATAAAAAAATCATGTTTCGATAAAATATTAAATAGCATTAAATATATATCCCATGTTTTATAATAGAAAAACAAAAAAATATTACTATAAAAATACAATTGAAAAAAAGTATTTTAATATTTATATAGCTCTGAATTATTAAAATGAAATTTTGTATTCTAGAATGATGTTATCTCGCTAGAGGGTAGTAAGGAAATGGTTTACTATTGATTTCACACTTTTGGATTTGATTCCAAGTACACAATAAAAAATAAACTAAGTATAATTGGATTTTTCAATATATATACAAAACATGTAGCTATTTTTTATACTAGTTCAATTCATAGATGTAGGAGGATGTAATTTCGACGAAATTACTTTTTATTGATAGTCCATATTAATAAGAAAGTTCTGAGAAATTTATCATAATATATGATCAATAAAACGTGTATTTATTTTTTATTTAGTGGTGCAAGCACACATTATATTAAAGATTAAATCTGTCACGTTTTGTAATGATTCTTCAACACATATAATCCCGTTGTAATTTATTATACGGCAAAACATTTTTTTGCGATTAAATTTTGCTCCTGTTTTAAAACAGGCCGTATAATGCGTGTTTATCGTCAAGCCGTAAAGGTGGCAGCAATGTTAGGGTTGCGAAAACGAGGAAAAAAACGAGGTGAGACGTTTTTTTAACGATACAAGAGCATCCATGTTTTTTTGCACTGTAGACTTGCTCGTGTAAGGCAACCTTAATGGTTAAGGAAAGGAAGCGATTGCACCAATCAAACACCTGTTCGTAATAATTGAATTAATATCAATTAATGACTCGAATGGTTTTTCTCTAATAAGAAATTTTCGAAGATGGATTTTAAAATTAACGTTTCATGTAACTTATTCAAATAAAATTTGATAAATAAATCAACTAGAAAGATAATATCTTTAAGGTAGTTCTTTCACAAATGCAAAATTCAAGAAGTCTTTGAAACTTGGAATATAAGTCATTAAAAGCATAATACACACACTGTTAAAAAAAAGACGATTTACCACACCAAACATGAAATAATTGCAATTAAAAATGACATGTTTACATATGGTAGATTGGGAAGGGTGGGAAAATGATCATTATTTTATTTTATTTTTCATTGAAGAGGCTTTCACCATCACGATGAAAGCCAGCATATTTGTTAGAATAATATATTTCGGAGTGACTCAAAAAAAAAGTGAAATTATTTACCACGTGAAGCTTTGATAAAAAACAAAAAAAAACGTATTTGGGCTATTATTTTTAGTGGAGGGGATGTATTATCAATGGCTTGGGAACTTGATCCGGCAAGTATACTGTCTGTATCCATATAGAGATTTCATAGTGTGAGTGGTAATTTTAGTCACGTTAAAAAACATAACCTAAAATTTTAGTTCCGTTCATATTTATAGAGTGGTTACGAGGCTAAAACTTTTTGTGTGGATCGCCGCAAAAGAACCTCCTTGTGTGTTCAGCACAGGACTTTCACATTAGTTTCTCCTTTATTTGAAATCAGCATACGAATTTTCTTCATTCAAATTACATCAATTTTATAAGTTTCCAAGGGGTTTTGAGAAAACCTCGAAAAAAGACGAAATTCCAAAATATTAAAAAATCTTCAAGCAAACATAAAGTGACCAGATGTTTTACAATGGAATTTTGGACATGAATCTGTACCTATATAATTATTTTTCTATCATATAGATATTGTAAACTATAATAGAATAAAAGTAGACATAAAGGGTGTTTTTTTTTTTTCGAGGTTCATTTTGCACTTTTTTTCAGATTTTCGCTTATAACTCGAAAACGATGTATCCTACAGAAAATTTAACTCTTACAAAAATGAAAGAGCATAAAATTTTGCGTGGAATAAACCACTTAAAAGTCAAAATAGTTTTCATCCTTTTAGCACAACAATCGATCGTCATAGATAGGCAATTTTTACTAACTTTGCGGAAAAGTTAATTATACTCATTAGGTGTTCACAAGAAACCACTCTTCAAATTTTTGCGGTACAGACCCCGAAAATAGTTGCCAATTGACTAAAAAATGAGATTGGCAAAGTTTCATGAAATTTTTTGACAAAAAATTGCAGTTTTTTATTCATAAAATGAAAAAGACACATCCTAGAAACTTGATTTTTGTCTCATTTTCTAGGAAATTTTGTTGGCTTGACGTTTTACTTGAGCCACTTTTTTGTTAAAATTTTAAGATTTGAATGAAATCCATCATTGCGGCACGGATTACCGTTGTCCCATTAAGATGAAACTTTTCCAAACTCATTTTTTAACCAATTGGCAACTATTATGAGGCTCAGCACAAAAATTGAAAGAGTGGTTTCTTCTCGATCCACTTATAATAAGCATTATTCACTTTTCCGAAAAGTTGTAAAAAATTGCCTATATTTGACGATCGATTGTGGCTAAACGGCTGAACCGATTTTAACTTTTAAGTACGTTATTCGACACGAAATTTTATGCTCTTTCATTGATAAGAGTCAAATTTTCTAAAGGACGCATGGCAATAATAGTTATAAGCAGGGATTGGATTTCGCCCTATTTGTCTTTTTTTTATTTATTGCTTAAGATTTAGGCCAATATGATAACTAAGCGTTTCATGAAATTCCGAATAAATTAAGATGTATTTGTTAGTTCCTAAAATGCCTATTTTTTGTCATATTCTGGGTCTTTTTTGCCTATTTCATATATAAATTCATTTTTTAGTTCCTATTTTAACTAAAATTGTCAATTTCCATTTTTTACGCTCTATACATTTTCTAAACTTAAAAGTTTTTTTTAATTTTTAAGAAAATTATTTGGTCGAGCCGCTAGGCGGCGGCAGGGTCGACTAGGACATCCAAAAAATTGAAAAGTGGACCATATTTGATAGCTTTTTCCCGAACTTGAAGCAACAAATAGTTCAACAATTGCTAGAGCAATTCCCAAGGTATTAGCCGTAAGTTTCAATTTCCTCTTTCTCCTAGAAATATTATATATTGTCCTTTTTTTTAATGGGAACTCGCATTATACTAAGGGTGGGGCATAAAGATCTCCCACATTTTGAAGAGGTATAAAAAATGAAAAAATTTAATTAGAAAAAAACGGAATTTATTTTTGAAAAGCATATAAAATAATTTTTTTTTAATGTGTTTTAAACATTATATCAGACAAAAAAAGGGGGGGAGGGGGTCAAAAATGAAAATTCTAGCTCTTTCGACCAAACTCAACCAAATTTAGTATTTCCAGATAGTTTGGTCGAAAGGGTAGTAATTTTCATTTTTGACCCCTTCCACTTTTTTGTTGGTCTGATATGAATGTTTAAAACACATTAAAAAAAAATTATTTTATGTTCTTTTCAAAATATATTCAGTTTTTTTCTTAGTTAAATTTGTTTCATTTTTTTATACCTCTTCAAAATATGGGAGATCTTTATGCCCCCCATAAACAGAATCAAATATTGTTAAGCCGGAGGAAAAAGCAAAAGCATCCGTCTTACCCTTTTCTAGATAGAAATATGGATGTAAATTCCAAAGTGTATATTTATTAATTGCTTCAGTTGTTTTTCCGTTTTATTAATGGGCGGCAGATTGGTTAAGAGTCTCCTCTTTTTAAGGTCCCCAAGACAAAGAACCCGTCAGCCTATCATGAATCCCTCGTGTATGGCCAATGTTCTTTTCTCTTACATAAAAAATCGTCTACATAAAAAAACGAGTCTCGAAAACATCCCTACACACCTCTGAGATAACGCAACGTTATATACGATTCAACGAGTTTTTCTTATCGAAAGGTTTGGCATTTCAGTGATTTCGATGATGCGACAACTTGTCTCCCGGCTCGCCTAATTACGAGAGTCCTGCGTGGTTTTCTTAAGGACCGACGCAGGTAGACCTAGCCTAGAGGAGTCTGTTCTCTCGCCGCCGATGTAACCCAACGATCAGAGGCCCCCAACATTAATTCTATTGTTACATGAAAACACACTTAGTTTTCTGGCCATTCTCGTGTCAATTTAAAACTGGAAGTAATTAAATAAAACCAGGCTACTGTGAAAAAAGCCAACGCGCGGCCATTGCTGCTCTGCCTCCCGGTCCCCCAGCTTAAGGCACACTCGTTAGCATTAACATTCGTTAAGACGGGGTAGTTAAAACCCGGAGAGCTACACTGAGATATGTTAATGACTGACCCCGGACGCGCTTTCGTTTAATAACCACACACAGACACACACACCGAACACATGCACCTACCAGCCCAAGACAAACAAGCAACTTGATGAAATCTTCTTTTTTTTACAATTTTATTCCTTTTCATTTGAATAATTACCGAGACTCAGACCTCACAAGTGATGGAAAACTTGAATTTTTAGTTTTCTGAATTCACATTAATTATATGCAAATAAAAACAGACCTGGTTTTTGGTCCAAGAGAAGCTGTTCAACACACATATCTGTGAAAAGCAGTTTGGCTTTACTACATTCCGAAAATATCGCTCGATATTGATTCCAATTCGAACAGTTACGGCTACATGCCGTAGCATGGAATTTCCCACTCCAATCCTTTTTTTTAATCGGAATATTAATATCGCATTTAAATACCCATTTCTAATCTAATCAGCACACACAGGTAAAAAACATTTTTATAACGAGATCGTATTTCTAGAGGCAGGAGTAATTTATTATTATTATTATTTTTGTTTTTACATTAAAAAAGAAAAACGATCGTCATTTTCATGAATGAATGAATTAGATCATTTCAAAGATAATCTTGTTATATTAACTCGAAAATTTGCACACCTGAAAGAATTTTAAAATTTTAAATAGAAAAAAAATGTTATGCAAGTGAGATTTATTAATAGGTCCACTTGTGGTTCAACGGCAGAGCGGTTTAAGTCATATGAATGCTTCCACTTGCCAAATCAATTAACCCAATTTCGAATTTTAATAGGCAGTTTTCCATGTCAGACGCACTAGATTGACTCTTAACGGTATATTCAAAACAAATTTCTCTAATAATATTAGTAATGCAAGTTGTTGAAGTTTATTATTTGTAATTAATTTGAATTAATTAATTGAATTTCATCTTAAATTCACGCATAATTAATTATAATTGTTTGCTGAACACGGTACAAATAATACAATATAACTGCGACGTTCCGATCGTTCTCATATATGAGCACCTACTCGATCTTAGGTTGAAATGAAAGGATGAAGATTGTAGGATAAATTTTTCATCTAATTTATATAACTCTCACTCTATTTATATGACTCTTAGGATGCCTAAGTTTTGGAATTCAATGGTAGAGGATTTGGAAAAAAATCAGCAAAAAACCCTGCTTTCTCTCTTTCAACTCCTAAAATGAAGGGTTAGGGTAAATTTTCATTTTTAAATGCACATGTAATAGGCACTAGAATGCTATAATTTGGCAATTTTGTAGGGTTTAAGGAATAAATAATGGTGAGAATTAATCACGAAACACTACCATTAGCCTTTAAAATGAAGTGGGTGAAATTAGAAGGGTAAATCAACCGCCTCAAAAAAAGCCTACATGTTAGCTTACAGAGAAAAAAACACCCAAAACCTTTATATTCTAGTTGTTTAGATTCAAAACTCGAGTTCTAATTGAGCTAAAAACAAGTAGTAATTTGAAAATCAAAGAGAAGCTGTTTTCTATTACGTCAACAAAATATTTTGATTTCAAAATATTGCTGTTTAATATCTAGTGGGACTCGAAAATATGAGATCAAAATGGTCTTTTTCGTCGTTTTGATCAGATAATATCTCCAAAACGAGAGCTAATCGGTAATTTTTATGGTGATTTTTGAATTCGGCAGATGGAAATACATAAGAATCAGCTATTTTTGAGCCCGAAACATTTTCATTGTGAGATTAGTGTTATAATTCAAATTTATTTAAAATAAACAGCACTGATGGGAAGGCCATACATATGATTTTGCCATACGCCTGGCCCTTCTCTTATATTTAATATTTAATGAAAATAATTTATAATTATTTACGAAAGAACCCCCCAGCTAATATTGGATCCATTACTAGCAACAATCTCCTTATAATTATGATACTATTCTATCAGAAATATCAGCTTTTTCGATTATTGTTTAATTTTTGGCCACTATCAATTTCATATTTTCATAAGGTCGTACGTATATAGAGAGTGAATATCCGAAATTTCGTGCAAATCGATCGAACTTATATATAATTTTTATGACCCCCCCCCCAATTTCTTTGACCCCCAATAAAAATAATAACTCACTTTTTTTATTTTAGAAAACCAAATTTCATTTTTCTTGGCTTTTTAATTTGAAAAATTTTATATTTTTTGAATTTTTTGGTCGAGTGCGATTCATAAAATGTATATGTTTGCCACCCACTTCAAAAAGTAATTTCACGTTAATACAATATTTCGTCCTTTAGTTGTAACTAAATAAGATAATTGTATTATTACATTTTTAAGTTATTATTATTTTTTAATATGTTTCATTTAATTTTTTTAGTGAATTGCGGTTTTATTTTTTTTATAAAAATTATTTTTATTTTTCTCTTTTAGTGATCTTGAAAACAATAGTGACTTAATAAAATACCTTGCATGAATCTCGTAGGAAATGCGCCGGGAGAATGTATCAGAAAATTATAATTTTAATAAACAATTATACCAATGTATACATTGTATTTTTTAGCTTCGATTCGGAATTCGCTACTCCCACCATCGAGTGTTCTTATTCATCTTTAGTCCTTGTTTTTAATAAGAGGAAAAATCTAATTAGATAAAAAAACCTCTTTTCCGATAATTATTTCAATTCCATTATTCCCAATCAAGTCGATTGGTCCACCAATCATCCTATTAAATTCTATCCCAATCCATTTCCAGAAAATTATAATAAAATTCAATTCGCATAAAAATATATAAATTTTCTCAAAACGTTCGCGAGATTTAAATGAATGTTTCGAGATTTTTTTTCAAAGATTTTATTTATTCTAATTTCGATTATTTGGTCATAAGAATTGGAGATTTACATTATTTCGTCATTGATCATATCTTCAGAACTTGACCAAATTAATATGGTACCACCCCTATGGTACCTCTTTCCAATAAAAAAAAGAATCATTAAAATCGGTTCATAAACAAAGAAGTTAACCTGGACAAACATATCAAAAAAGACCCAATACCAATGAAAAAAAAACGGGACCAATAGGAAACTAGACTGAACCCAATGCAAAAAATAATCAAAATCGGTTTACAATTGGTGGAGATATGAGGTAACATAAACACAAAAAAATTCAATCGAATGAGAACCTCTTCCTTTTTTTGAAGTCGGTTAAAAATTAAACAATAAATTTGTGGAAAGTAAAGGTGAGAGAAGCTTGAACATATCCTACTATAAATCAAAATATAATATTCTTGACTAAAATTATATGTAGATGCCTATAAAAATAAGATAACAACAAAACACAAATATATTTGTTATTTAGAAAATTAAGCCCCCGGTGAGGGAGAGGGGGTGTTGACTGTTCACGATTACAATACATCTATTCTAGAAAGAATAGAAATGTTGGTGTGTACCATATAGGTAGGGAAACATTCTGACTCTGGATATTGATGTGTTTTATTTTTTCTTTTGTACCTAAACATCTAACATGTTCAATCCATGTTTATTTTGAATACAGAATAAAAATACTAAAATTTAAAATCGTGTTAACAAGCAAAATATTAATAATAATATTTTTTTTATATAAAAAATTGTTCAGTTTTTTTTGTTTAGATAAAATATATTTTTTTTAATAAATAATAAATAATCTCTCAGAATGAAACATTTCATTATTATTGGATGATGCATCCTTTTTAATCTTTTTAATACAATTCACCGGACATTGTTATCAGAGAATTGAAATAATTTTAGTGGAATTGTTCATGAATGGATGCGAATACAATCATATTATCCCACCCAAATCATTCTATGAAAAAAAGAGCCCAAGTTCGAAAAAGCTGAGAAATCTAGTGTGCAGCCGAGGGGTGAACCGCGACATAAAATCGTGTACCCCTACTTCCACTTCCACTTTCAGTAGAAGACAATAGATTTTCAAATGAATCCCAAAGTAATTCCAAATAATTCCAAAGACGGTGTACACCTAATTCCAATCGAGGTTCATTCCACGGTTAAACTTATGGCTGCCTGCAACGTAGACAACCAAGAGAACAGCAACATATGGTCTTAGTTTTTTAGTTATAACTCGAGTTCTAATTGAGCTAAAAACAAGTGGCAATTTGAAAATCAAAGAGGAAGCTGTTTTCTATTACGTCAACAAAATATTTTGATTTCAAATATTGCCGTTTAATATCTAATGGGGCTCGAAAAGACTGAAAAATGGCCTTTTACGTCATTTTGACCGATAATATCTCAAAACTCAGACGTGTTGTAAAAAATCAGGAAATTGTATGATAATCAGCGTAGAAAACTCTACTGGAATCCATTGTTAGGTTTACGAAAACAAATACTTAATTTTTAGATTCCATATTTATAACATCGAAAGATAGACTGGATGGAAATCTATTTTAAAATCAATTCCAAATCTAGTTAACCATTTATCAATTCTAAATAGCCGATTGCGCTGAAATTTAGCGGAGATGTAGTTTTTATTTATTAAGAAAACCTCAAGAGGGTGTTATCTATTAGATCCGGTGGAATGAATTATTTTTAATTGTATGTCAGAAGGGTTGTTTTTTACATTTTCGTATGACGATGTACACCTAATTCCAATCGCGGTTCACCCTTTGATTTACCCTAATGACATAATTCGTAACAGTCAAGTTTCATAGAAAATAATTTAAATTAAAAATTTAGAATCCATAATTTACTATGAGTAGGTTAACCTAAAACTAGATTATAAAGGATAAACATAAATAAAAACTATATGGTCATAGTTTTTTTTTAGTTATAACTTGAGTTCTAATTGATCTAAATATTATAAAAATAAGTGGTAATTTGAAAAACAAAGAGAGAAGCTGTTTTTCTATTACTTCAACAAAATATTTTGATTTCAAATATTGCTGTTTAATATTTGATGGGACTCGAAAATAGGTCAAAATGGGCTTTTACGTCATTTTGACCAATAATATCTCAAAACTCTGACAGAGTTGTAAAAAATATGAGAAATTGCATATAAAATTCTACTGGAATCCATTGTTAGATTTACGGGGACAAATTTTTGTTTAATTTTTGTTGAACAGTGATAATTGATATATTAGAGATATGTTTTAAAAAGCTTTTAAGTTTAGTACTAAAATCTTCTAGGCCTGGTCCTTTGTATATAGAACTGGTTAAAAATATTAAGAATTATCAAAGCGAAACAAAGAGGTTGTCCTCTGCTTGATGCAAATAAACATACACACATATATATCGAAATTATATATCTGTATATATATATATATATTATTTATTTGTTTGAGACTATAGTTTCGAAGACTTGGTCTTCATCATCAGTCTTTTTTAATTATAAATATTATTTTTCATGGGGTGAATACCGTATGGATATTGAAAATTTTCTATCTTTACTTATTTATAAAATTTTTATATTTTTTATAAAATTTTCAATTTCAATACGGTATTGACTCCATGAAAAATAATATTTATAATTAATAAGCTGGCGTGTTCTGATGTGGACATCCACTTGACTTTACCATACAACCTGGTCCCTCACTTATATTTAATATTTAATAAAATTATTTATAATCATGTAGGGGAGGGGGTTAATTTTTGCATTTTTAGACTCCTGGAGGCCCACTGATTATGTATACAAAATTTGGTTGAGTTTGGTACAAGGGCCTATATTTTCATTTTTTGACCGTACTCCCCACCCATTTTGGGCGGTTAGTTTTTGCATTTTTAGACTTCTGCTGTCCCACTGATTATGTATACAATATTTGGTTGAGTTTTCTCAAATGACCAGAATTTTTAATTTTTAACCCCCTCTACCCCTTTAATTTTGGGTCGATGCACCAAAATCTAATCAGCTCTTAATCTCAATGGACCAAAATTAAGTGTGAAATTTGGTTTTGATATTCACACTAGTTTTTGAGCTAGTTCGTCCACAAAAAATTTGGTAACGCACAGACTAACAACTAGACTAACGAGACTAAACAGACATTTTGACAAAACAATTATTATCAAAATAGTTTAAGCCGTTTTTGAGATAATTCGAAAAAAAGAAGGAAAAAAACACTTTTTTCATGGACGATTACAATTCTTGAGCATACCCTGTATGCTAAAGTAAAAATGACTGATGATGAAGACCAAGTCTTCGAAACTATAGTCTCAAACAAATAAATAATATATAAACAGATATATAATTTCGATATATATGTGTGTATATTTGTTTGCATCAAGCAGAGGACAACCACTTTGTTTTGTTTTTTGTGAATCAACAACTCTGCTACTCTCGGCAAAACAAAAACTTTTTCATTTATGAATTATAATTTATTTTTCACTTCTGTATGTTGTATCATGCGAATATGAATAAGTCGGTAAATAACATTCTGAATGTAATTTAACGCATTTATAGTATTTTTATGAATCTAGAGAGAAAAAATGCATTAGCAATGAAATGGAGAATAATTACTAATGATCTTCCCATTTCGTCAAGCTGCCTTGCACATCGGTACTCCATTAAACTACCGCTTTATTATAGAGCGTGGCTCCGTGAAGCTATAAAGTCCCGAGGTGGGATTAATAACCACCAACCACTTGCAAAGTGTGCGCATTGAGAACACCCCGTGTCGACAGCGGGCGTTTTATGTTAACGACCATACGAAATGCGCGATATCTGATCGCACCACTGGTGGGGGACCAGCATCCAAGGTAGATGCACTGGGTGTTTCACAACAAACCTATCCTCTTTTTCACTAATGAAGAAAAAATTTGAATTTTTAGTGAAATCACTCATAATTAATTAGTACCTGGAACACCGTGTAATTTTTTGATTCAGTTAAAATCGATATATTAATATTATTTTTAATTTTAAATTCAGGTAAAAAGGTCAATTTTTAATCCTAGCCAAAATAAAATAAAATTGAAATAAAACTTAATTTATATTTTTACCAACGTTTGGATCAGCTATGGCCAACATCAAGGCGCATCACTGGCCACAAAGTTTTGAATGTAATTGCAATTAAAAATAATATTAATATACCCGGAGGTTCTGTCTTTGACCCTTTTAAATCCTGAAGAAGGAGGTACGATCCTTCGAATTGTCGAATTTTTTTAGGAGAATGAAATTGATATTCTAATAATAATAATTTATAGAAAAATACCTTTAATTAATTAAATTGGACAAATTCTAATATATAATAATATTTGTAATGATCTATTAGTGGAATTAAAAAAACAAACAATTATTTATTAAAAGAAAAATTGAAAAAAATGTAATTATAAATTTTTATTCAAATAGCCACCTGTGAATAATCATTTCAATTAACAAAAAACCCATCAAAAACAATTTAGCCGAAGATGAGACCGTGACATATCGAATTGTCAACACGAAAACTCCCTAACCCGTGAATTTTATCCAAATCGTTAAGAGCCGTTTTCGAGAAACCGATTCTATATACTATATATGTACAAGAATTGCTCGTTTTTGGTTTTTTTTGTTTTTATAAATTTAATGTCACCGGGAACAAAGCCCATTTAGAGCAGCACATAAATAAAGTGTTAGTAGGGTTAGTGAGAGAGCCGAGTTTTCAGCCGGTAGAAATTTTTATTTGCCAGCTAGGATCGAACCCCGGCCTCCCCACTCCAACATCGTCATAATCGATCGATGCCGAAGCGAGGACCAATGCGTTAGCTGACTGAGCCAACCCGACTCCCCGAATCGCTCGTTTAATATAATAAGAAAGATAATTATTATTGAACACGAATAAATAATACAATAAAACTACGACTTTTCTCAAGTATGAGTAGGTTAACTTAAAATCGGATTGGGTGCTGATACTTGAGAACGATCGAAGAATAAGTCGATCGAAACGTCGTAGTTTTATTGTATTATTTATTCGTGTTCAATAAATAATTATAATTAATTATGTTTGATTTCACTAAAAATTCAAATTTTAATCAAATTAATCACAAAAATAAAAGCTAATGAAGAATAAGTGAAATATTGGAATGGCATAATATCAAAAAATGGACTTTGAAAATCTCCAATCTGCTCAGAAATATAAATGGGAAAGAATAAGCCCTACTTGGATCAGCATAAAAAGAATATTTTCATTTTAGAGGTTGAAAGAGAGTAAGTATAGATTTTTCGATTTTTTCTTTATTAGTACCGCTATAACTCTACCATTAAGCCTAATTTTAGCATCCTAGTGTCAGTTCATATATATATATTAAATTTACTAGCAGGCGAAATTTCATGAAGCTGTAATGATTGGTAGTACCC
This sequence comes from Forficula auricularia, assembly GCA_024734495.1. Taxonomy (NCBI): domain Eukaryota; kingdom Metazoa; phylum Arthropoda; class Insecta; order Dermaptera; family Forficulidae; genus Forficula; species Forficula auricularia. Next base: position 9,223,611 of record JALMQS010000127.1, read on the forward strand.
TATAGGTTTTGATGACCTGTTAGTGAGTGAGTGCCAAAATTGGCTATATTATCAGATCCATAACTCAGAATCTATTTATGCTATACATATTATTGAAATTTGCTAGTCTCTTCAAGATTGATTATATAATTATATATGTATAATTTCAGTTCTGTATCTCAAATGGGTTCTGAGCTACAAGGGGGGGGGCGAGAATTTGCCTAATGATTCCTGTAAATAGCGTACAGTGAGGGGTGAACCGTGATTGGAATTAGGTGTACACGTCTTTGGAATTATGTGGAATTATTTTGAAATTCATTAGATAATGCCCTACATCTATTGTCTTCTACTTGGAAATGAAAGTGGAAGTGGAAGTAGGTGTACAAGATATTAGGTCACGGTTCACCCCTCGGTGTAGAGCATGTACGGCCAATGCTCGAACTAGACCAGAGGACGCTTTGTCCTTTGATAATAAATCATCTATTAAATTAATACTCAATTAGTATTTTAAAAAAATATGCATTAGAACTGAATAACTTGTAATTTTTTCTATGTTAATATCCCAATTTATTAATAACTACAGTGAAATCCCGATATTTCGTATCTCGATAAATCGTAAGAAAGTGCTGGTTCCTTGGAAAAATCTCATTAATTCATATAAAACAATGCATTTTAGCTCCCTCGGTATAATGTATTTTTTCCCTCTCCAAGATCGACAAAACGTCCCATAATTCGTATTTTTTCGTTCAATTAGAGTCGTCTTTTGGAAATATCTCGTTAATTCGTATAAAAATATGTACATGTTTATGTATTAATAGTTTTAATGTACTATACAATCAAAAATAATGTAAAATTCATACTACTGTATTTAAATACAGTATTGTTTTATGTATACATATGTACCTATGTACGCCGCCTCATTGGTGTTGTGGTTAGCATGGCTAGCTGCCAACAAGGAGGTCCCGGGTTCGATTCCCGGCTATGCTCAGAAATTTTTCTGTAAGTATAGGGTCTGGAACTGGGTTCACTCAGCTTCGTGAGGATAAATGAGTAGCTGCTTGATTGAGAAGCAGCGAATCTCCGGTTAAGAACACTGGAAACGAAGGTTGTAGATATGGCGTTGAGCTAACCACTTGACCCCTCGGTACTGTTTCCAATTAGGACAGCAACCAATTCAGTAGGCCAAGACCCATGAAGGGTTGTCGAGCCAGAGATTTTTATTTTTTATGTACCTATGTATGTACATTGTGCAATGTACATACATCTTTAATAAAAAAAAAAAAAAAATTATATAGTTTTCGTATTTTTAATTTTTACTCTCGATATATCATAATCTCGATTTAGCGAACATGTCGATATATCGTACATATCCTTTGTCCCTTTGAAGATACGATATATCGGGATTCTACTGTATTTCAAGTTTATTTCCAGCTTAATTATAAAAGAATAATAAGTATTTATCTATATATATATATATAAAATTAAGGTTTTCTCTGTACATTGGTCCAAATCACGTCAAACAAGCAAAGTTATGAACGAAAACACCCTCAACAAAATTCCTGTCTCTCTGTCTGTCCGTCTGTCTGTCTATATGTCTGTATGTTTCCGTGGTTTCGGCGAAAGCAGTTTCTCACGATTCACGTAAAAACGGCTGAAGAGATTATTATGAAATTTCATATTTGGATCAGTTGTCTTCCAACTTACGTTTATAGTTATATAACGTTTTGATATTTTGACTCCAAAAAGGGGTTTGGGGGGAGGGGGGGGTGCAGCAATGAAAATTATCAAATAACACCTAAACTATTAACTCTACGACAAATTTTATTATAGTTGTAGGGGATGTGATTTTTGACAATGTTTGTTTAAAAAAATTCCCCAAAAACCACCCATAAAGGGGGGATGGTGAAAATATGTAAATTCTTGTCCTTGGAGCAAACTCAACAAAATTTTCTATACATAACCTGTGGGCCCCTAGAGAGCTAGAAATGAAAAAAACTAACCACCAAAAATGGGGGGGAGGGTCAAAAAATGAAAATCCTTGCTCTTGGACTAAACTCAACCAAATTTTATATAAATAATCTGTGAGAAACTATAAGGCTAGAAATGCAAAAACTGGCGCGGAGGGTGGGTCCGGGGGTTGAATGGAGGGTCCGGTGGTGGAATGGGGGTGAGGGGGTGAAGCAAACTTGGGTGGGGCGCAGGGAGTGGTGCGGGGTGGGGTCCAAGGGGATAGGTGTGTGGGGGGAGACTCCGGGTGAGAGGTGGGGGGTTCAGGCGAGTGTCCAGATGCGTAGGTGGGTGGTACGGGGTGGGGGTCCGAGGTGGGTGGGTTGCGGGGTGGAGTGTTGGGGTTGTGGTGTTGTGGGGGCGTGGGTTGGGCACGGGTGCATGGTGCGGAGAGTGGGAGTGCTGGGTGGGTTTCGGGGTGTGTGGGGGGTGGGAGTGGGGGGTGAGGGTAGGGTTCGTGGGGTGGAGGTCCAGGGGCCTGGCTAGCAAGAGGGCCGCCGAAGGCGGTCCTTGCAGCTAGATAATAATATACCCATAAGATATTTAAACTTTATTTTTCTGCTCTCGGTTTCCAAACTTGGGTAATTTTTTCAGTTAATAGATTTATGTTGGATCATTAATTTTAAATTAACTTGAGCTGTTTATCCAATATATTGGCAAATTAATTGATCTTTTCTTACACTACTCATTTGATCGATTTTGTTGCTATAATAATAAAATTTCATTTGATTTTTGCTTTATATTCTGTTTATAAAATTTAATAGTGGCATGGTGAATTATTTAGATGTTACCGGAATAATAAATCTTAGAATTTAATTAGAGCAAACAAGTAAAATCATAATTAAAAGAAATTGATTGGCGATGCAATTTTCTCGGTATATTTAATCATTTTTTTCGACTTGAAATGTACTAGCCATAACCAGTTTCTTTTTAACACCAAAGTAATTAATTACTTATATATATTTATTATTTCAATTTCCTTTTCTTCTCTTAACAAAATGTCATTAAAATGTTTGTGTATCCACCTAATTCAAAGCTAATTATGGCAATATAAGCCATAGTAAAATTATTCACAAATATGTTTTTCCAGGAATTTATAAAAACAAAATAAAAAACTTGTTGTTGCACTGCAGAGTTATTTGTAATTTCTAGAAATGCATGCCTAGGTGAAGAAGACTTTTATCGTGGGACTTCCTGTGTGCAGTCGACATTGCGCTGGGCATATGTTGGATGTCACGGAATGATGGAAACATAAAAAAATGAAAAAAAAAATAATAATCGCTTACCAGGGGTTAATTTACAACTGTGCAAATCGTAAACAGTCATTGGGAATTAATATCTACACTTGACGCCTTCTGGCGCGCTCGCAAAATTATTTATGAATTTACTTATGACTTTATTAATTTATTTATTTCACTTTGCTGAAGTTAAGCCATGCAGCATGTACCAAAACTGTCATAAATTCTATTACCTGGCGGATATTGATAGCAAATTGAATAAACAACGAATAAAAAATCAGGCTCCTCGACTGCTGATAAACTTTATTCAAAGAGCGGTTTAAAATTAAAAAATAAAAATAAACGGATGTGGCCATCCACATGACTTTACCATACACTTGGCTTCTCTTTTATATTTAATAGTGCCTGGAATACCGAGCGATGCTCGGTATTTATTTGATTCATTTAAAAGCGACATATTAATATTATTTTTAATTTTAAATTCAGTTAAAAAGGTCGATTTTTATTCGCATTAAAAATAAAATAAAATTGAAATCAAAAATAATTTATATTAATAAGTTGTTGTAGGCAAATAAGGATAATAGCTTTATATTTATTTATTTTATGTCAACGTTTCGTCAACTTTGTTTCATATTTATGAAATGACAAATATGCAAAGAAATTAATTTGTTTGAGTCCTGAGGAAGTAAAAAAAGTTGACGAAATGTTAGGATAAAATAAAAAATACTTGCATAAGCTATTGTCCTTATTTCCCTACAACAACTTATTAATTTAATCGATGGACATAAATAATCAAAATACTTAATTTATATTTTTATCAACCTTCTATGGCCATCATCAAGACGTATCACTGGCCACAAAGTTTTGAATGCAATTGGAATTAAACATAATAATAAAGGTTCTTTCGTTGACCCTTTTAAATCCTGAAGAAGAAGGTACTTCGAATTGTCGGATTTTTAAGAGAATGAAATTGATATTCTCATAAATTATTTTATAGAATAATACCTTTTAATTAAATTGGCAAATTATAATATATAATAATATTTGTAATGATCTATTAGTGAAATTTAAGATAAAAACAGCAATTAATTTTATTAAAAGAAAATTGAAAAAAATGTAATTATAAATTTTTATTCAAACAACCACCTGTGAATAATTATTTTAATTAACATAAAACCCATCAAAAACAACTCAGCCGAAGATGAGACACTGACAGATCGAAAAACCCCTAGCCCGTGAATTTCATCCAAATCCAAGAGCCGTTTTCGAGAAACCGATTCTATATACCATATATATATACAAGAATTCCTCGTTTAATATAATAAGATATAATAAGATTTAATAAAATAATTTATAATCATCTACGAAAGAATCCTCCCTCCCTTAATTTTTGGCCTATTAACAATTAATAATATCTTCTTTTGATTAGAAGACTATTCTATTAGAAATATCGATTTATGTTTGAAAATATTTTTACCCCCCACTCTTTTTGGTCTCTACCAATTTCACACAGTGAGTCATTTTTATAAGATCGTAAGTATAGGGTGCATATGAGAAATTTCGTACAAATCGATCATAGGGTCTATGACTAATATTAATTTTTTTAATTTTTTTGAACCCCCCCACAATTTTGGCCCCTGAAAAAATAATAACTCTTTTTCCTTATAGCCCATTTTTATAGTAAATTTCATTTTTTTTTTTTTTTTGAATTTTTATTTTGAAAATTTTATAATTTACATTTTTTAAGAGCCTCCGCCCTCCTTAATTATTGGTTCGATTTCAACCAAAATCTAATCAACTATTAATCTCAATATAAAGAATAATCTACATGTAAATTTTGGGGATATTTCGAAAAAAAGAAGCAAAAAACGGTTTTTTCATGCACGATTACAATACTTGACAATACTGTATGGTAAAGTAAAAATTATAACACAGAGAGTGACTCAGAAGGACCCGATCAGAGCATCGATAATAGATTATGTAATTGTGAAAGAATAATTAGGTGTTGTAAAAAACATATAGATAGATGAATGAACGGAATCCGACTACATGCAATATTATATTTAAAAAATAATTTTTAGAAAAAAAAACCGACTTCAAAAAAATTAAATGCAAGAAATAAAAAATATGAACTCAAAAATCAAATAATAATTCTACTTAATTTATTAGTTGAATTACTGTTTAATTTTGATGAGCTAGAAGTCTGCGAAATAGTTCTATTGATGTTGATATTTTTCTACAATGTTAATCGAGAGTGTAAAATTAAAAAGAAATTTCACGAAGAGAAGCTTTTAATGGATGCGTACAAGTAGTCTAGCTAGCACCTGTGAACTAAATTAATAACATTACTCAAGTTGCAAGCCAAGATTCAAATACCCTTTATAAATCAGACACTTAAATTAATTTTGAAGAAAAATTTTAATTAATCTATATAGCTAAGCCTTTTGGGATAAAGTAATATGGTTTCGGTCATTTAACTACGTCAATTATAAATGATCAGAAAATAAAAAGTATAGGTTTTTTAATTACAGAGAAATGCGCCTATGACAGTTTTCTAATTCTAGATTATTTACTATTTTTAACCGACTTTGAAAAAAGGAGGAGGTTATCAATTCAACGGAATGTGTTTTTTTTTCTGTTTGAACATTTATTTATCTTTACCATGTGGACTGATTTTGATGATTTTTCAGTCTAGTACCCAATTGGTCTCGTTTTTTGAAACCACTTGGAATAATAAATAAATTGGATCTATTATTCATAAAATAAGCTGATGTGGGCATCCACATGACATTACAATACAACCTGCCCCTTATATTTAATATTTAATAAGAAAAACATTGATATTAAGTTGAAAATTTATATTAGGATAAAAAAATAAAACCGACTTCAAAAAAAATAAATGCAACAAAAAAATAATAAGAACTCAAAAAATAAAATAAAATGCACTAAAAGGTATAAAATAATTACCTAATTTAGTTACAACTAAACGATGAAATTGTTACATGAAATCACTTTTTGAAGTCGGTGTCAAACATATACATTTTATGAATCGAACTCGACGGATCTTACTTAGTACGTTTGACGAGTAAGCTCGCTTATATAGTTTGTTTAGCACCGACTTCAAAAAGTGATTTGATGTTAATATTTCGTCGTTTAGTTGTAACTAAATTAGATAATTATATAATACATTATAGTGCATTTTATTTGATTTTTGAGTTCATATTATTTTATTTGTTGCATTTAATTTTTTGAAGTCGGTTTTTTTAATAAAAATTATTATTATTTTTCTCTTTTTAGTGATGTTATTAATAGTGATTTAATATAATACCTTGCATGCATCTCGTAAGAGAAAGCGTCGGGCGAATGAATCAGAAAACGATAATAAAATTCAATTCATTAATAGTAAATAATTATCTCGAAACGTTAGCGGGTTTTAAATGAATTTTTTAAGATTTTTTATAAAAGATTTTATTAATTATAATTTCGATTATTTGCTCATAAGAATTGGAGATTTACGTTATTTCATCATTGATCATATCATCAGAACTTGACCAAATTAATATGGGACCACCCCTAAGGTACCCCTTTCCAATCAAGAAAAGAATCATCGAAATCGGTCCACGTGGCAAAAGGTTCTCGCTGAACATACATAAAATAAATAAATAAATAAATAGTTAGTTATCTTGACTATCATGGAGCTATAGAAATCCAAACGCAGAAAGAATCATTAAAATAGGTTCATAAACAAAGAAGTTATGCCTGAACAAACATAACAAAATAGGTCCAATACCAATGAAATTTATATTTTTACCAATCCGAAACGAGACTGAACCCAATGCAAAAAAAATCATCAGGTAACATAGACACACAAAAATTCAGTCTAATTGAGAACCTCCTCCTTTTTTGAAGTCGATTAAAAATAAGGACACGTTTTTATGTGTGACTTTTTTATTTTTCAGCCAACGTTTCGTCGACTTTGGCGACTTCTTCAAGGCTTCAAATAGTCATTCGTTTTTCAGTTTTTTTTTTTTTTTTTTTATTTAAATATGAGATTTCTAAATGTAAAGATCAATAAAAAAGGGAATTCTATTCTATTGTTTAAAAAAACAGTTTAGACTCATTCTATGTATTTCTGTTTTGTCTAGTGTAATTGTTAATATAAAGAATAAAAGGAAAACTTGCCTATGTCAATGTGCCAAATATTTTTTGAAATTTATGTTTCTGATGGTCTTCAATGGTAACGAAGATAAAAAGAAAATTTAGACGAAGGTGTGGCATGACTATTTGAAGCCCTGAAGAAGTCGACAAAGACAACGAACCGTTGACTGATAAATAAACAAGTCACACATAAAAAGTTGTTCTTATTTTCATATTATAAACTTTCAAATGAATACAAATTATGGATGCAAATGATAATAATAATTGATATTAAGAACTATAATTAACTAGTTTGTTGATGATATTAACCAAAAGATTTGCCTTTTATTTTTTTATTTAACTATTTTCGATAAAAATAACGTTTTCATGCAGAGAATTCGAATTTTTGAGTATAATATGATTTTGTAATATTAATAGGACTTATATTAATTAATGTATTAATGATGTATCAAAATGAATTAGAGTTTAGTCGATTTGTTCTTACCCTGTAAGGTAGACTGGCTCTCGCGTCTGCCCTGGTCAATTTCCACAACTCAAATGAATAAAATGCCGTTTTTGAATTCCGATTATTTATCATGAATCCATTTCTCCAGTTGGGCTCGATTCTCTAAAACAGAAAATATAAAATAATATTTTTATTTAAAAAAAGTAAAATTATTTATCAGTGAAAGATAAAGGAAAATAAATTTCACATCAACTTTCAGATATCAATTTTTTATCTAAGGTAATTATTATGTACATAGTATTGGACCAAAAAATATCAATTTTAATTAATAGAATAATTAACCCATCCACGCTTGCAATTCATATTTTACTTTGTCTTTTATAGTAATAATTACTATATTTTTACATGTTTAATCTCAAGAACTAAATGGACCATTCAAATTACTTCAACCAATTGAACCTCCATCTTATAATAAATACAGGATATTCTAATTGAGTGTTTAAGGTTTTAACTGGTGATTAAGATAGTTTAATGTATAACAAAATGCGATTTCATCATAAGTTCAAAAAATTCATTTCTCAGAGAATAAGATTTTATAAAAATAATTCAAAAACATAATAATTCCACCCCCCCCCTCTATTATATTTAATAAAATAATTTATAATTATTTAGGAAAGATCCCTCCCACCCCCTCTTAATTTTTTGCCCTTTGGAATTAATAATATCTACTTATAATTAACAATACCTACTTTTAATTAACAAACTATTCTATTAGAAATACCATCATTCTTTGATTTTTGTATGAAAATTTTATTATTTTAAAATATTTTCGAACCCCTCTTTTCATTCAATCAGCCACATTAATTGAATGAAAATTAGTTCTTTAATAATAAGTGCCTGGAGCACCTAGCGATGCTCGGTAACTTTTTGCCTCTAAATAGCTTAAATTTCAAGGCTCTGCGACTTACCAAAGATATGAACGATTAAAATATTTATTTTACGACACTCCTAATTTACACGCCCTTCCTTTATTTCAATCAGATTAAAATCTATACACGATTAATAACTCATGACACTTGATAAGTACACCAATTTAATTAGTTAGGTAAGTGAAAGTCATATGGTATTCACTAAACACGACTAAATAATTAGTAGAAGTAAGTGAAAGTCATATGGTATTCACTAAACATGACTAAATAATTAGTGGAGGTAAGTGAAAGTCAAATGGTGTGCACAACTCAATAGTCTACTGTCCTGAACAAACACGGTCTTCTTCCTCATACCAATTATATCCCTCAATGGTAATCTATTCTTAGTTATCTTCCAGAAAATCGATAATGAGCTCAAGATAAAAGTCTAATGACCTCAAAAGATTAGACTTTGCTCTGAGCTCATTAGAGATTTCTCGGAAGATAACTAAGAATAGATTACTATTGAGGGGTATAAAAGGAGGTATGGCAGAGGGAAGAAGACCGTGTTTCTCAGGAAGTGACGTAGTTAATATTTACTAAGGATATAGTAGACTATTGAGTTGTGCACACCATTTGACTTTCACTTACCTCCACTAATTATTCGAATCGTGTTTAGTGAATACCTGATTTCACTTACTTCAACTAATTATTTAGTCGTGTTTAGTGAATACCATGTGACTTTCACTTACCTCCACTAATTATTTAGTCGTTTTGCCATTATAGTGGGTCCTCTAAGTGTCGAATTTCGCGTTAATACCGACACACCGGATAAAAGCACCAAATTTTTACCAGGTACTAGTTTGGTACTTAACTTGCAATTTTTTATAGGAACCAACTCCTCCGTCAGCCATCTTGGATTTTATAGCGGCCATGTTGAAATATAGATATTAGGTTGGCACAAGAAATGGAATTTTCGAATTTTTCCTTTGTGGATCTCTTAATAGTTGTCAATTGGCTAAAAAATTGGGATTGGCAAAGTGTCAGCCTAATTGTATAAAGCTATTGTATATAACGAGGTTTTGCAAAAAATCCTAAAAAATCTAGTATAGCTAGTATCTGATAAAAAAATCCTAGAAACTTTATTAGTGTCTCATTCTCTAGGAAATTTTGTTTACTTGAAATTTTACTTGGACCATTTTTTTGTTAATATCTTAGATTTGTAACTATTCTGTATTTTCAAGACAGGACATGACCCGTTTCATGTTAGCTAATCATGTACTGTCTGAAAAATGCTGAATATCTAGGAGGAGTTGGTTTCTATGAAAAATTGCAATCTAATTACCTAACTAGCTAGTATCTGATAAACATTTGGTGCTTTTATCCGGTGTGTAAACGTTTTTAAGTTAAGCGGCCGCACTATTTTACTTGCCGTTCTTTTTATTCCATTTGATTAATTCTCTTAGAAATTCATATGTTCCATTGTTCCGCTAACCTAGATTTACACTCGGGCATTTTTACTATAATTAACAGCTCAATATTTTTAAACAATAACCCATTTATATTCATATAGATCTTTTAGATTTTAAAGATGTGTCATTAATAAAATAATAAAACAAAAGACATATTTATTTAAATATTTTTCTAATTAATATATTTTTTTGACCGAGACATTTTTATACAAGATAAATATATCGCTAGACCACCGCTGGTTGAGGCTATTGGGGTCAGCTGAATCTTAAATCTATAAAGTCCTAGCTGCTACGGGCGTGCCATCGGCACGCCCTCTGCACCTAGGCCTTCCGGGCAGGTTGGCCTGGCGGGCAGCGTCTCGAAACGGCCAAAAGTTTGTTTGGGATATAATTTAGTTTTTACTGTACCACATATGAATGATTGATTTTCCCCAAAAAAAATTATCTTAAAAAATAGATAAAAAAACAAAAACAAAATAATAAACATTTAATTAAATAATTTATTTAACAAATGAAAAATATGGTATAAATATAAAAAACTCAAAATATTTCCAATACTTCTAAAACAATATAAGAATATAAGAATAAAAATGAGTATCCCTGCTTTACGTTATAAGATGAACAAAACACAAATACGTTCTCAAACAATTAAACAATATACAAAGAACAAAATAAAATGTGTAATAACACTGCTCGACAAAAATTAAACAAAAATTTCTCCCCGTAAACCTAACAATGGATTCCAGTACAGTTATATACGTTGAATATCATGCAATTTCCCTATTTTTTTCAAAACGTCAGAGTTTTGAAATATTAATGGTCAAAATGACGAAAAAGGCCATTTTGACTTATTTTCGAGTCCCATTAAATATTAAACACCAATATTTAAGATCAAAATATTTTCTTGACGTAGTAGAAAACAGCTTTCTCTTTGATTTTCAAATTACCACTTGAATTTAGCTCAATTAGAACTCGAGATATAGCTAAAAGACTAAGACCATATGTTTTTATCTATGTTTTTTATCCTTTATGATCAGTAGTTTTGTTTAGTTATAACTCGAGTTCCAATTGAGCTAAATACAAGTGGTAATTTGAAAATCAAAGAGGAAGCTATTTTCTATTAAGTCAAGAAAATATTCTGATTTCAAATATTGCTGTTTAATATCTAATGGGACTCGAAAATAGGTCAAAATGGCATTTTTCGTCTTTTTGACCGATAATATCTCAAAACTCTGACGTATTGTAAAAAAATCGGGAAACTGCATGATAATCAGCGTATAAAACTCTACTGGAATCCATTGTTAGGTTTTAGAAATTTTGTTGTTGATTAGTGTAAGTTTCCCCAAGTCCGGTGGCTTCGCCTAACCGCCTTCGGTAATCCTCTCGTTAAATATCTTTAATGAATTTACAATTAAAAATAAATAGCAAATTTAAAAAAGATAGCAAAACAGCTCTCATTTAGGCCCTCTGTCGGAATTTTTAAAATTACACACAAACATGTTAATATTGAGAGAGATATATAGGTAAGGATTTAACATCTCAGATTACAAATTCACTAGGTGATCTATATCCGTGTTTGGTAAAAAGCAACATACAGGCTAATCGCGATATGATGCTGGATCACACCTAGATGGATCATATCTTTTTCATTCTCTTAGTCCAGATTTAAAATTCAGCTGACCCCAATAGCATCAGCCACCAGTGGTCTAGAGATATATATATATATATATCTTGTTTAAATAATCTGACGTGTTCTGATGTGGGCCTCCACTTGACTTTACCATACAACCTGGCCCCTAAAATTATTTATAATCATGTAGGTGCGGGTAGTTTTTGCATTTTTATACTTCTGGTGTCCCATTGATTATGTATACAAAATTTGGTTGAGTTTGGTAAATGGCTAAGATTTTCATATTTTGACCCTACACCCCCCCCTCCCCCATTTTGGGCGGTTAGTTTTTGCATTTTTAGACTTCTGGGGGTCCAATGATTATGTATATAAAATTTGGTTGAGTTTGCTCAAACGGCCTAGATTTTTAATTTTTAACCCCCCCTCCATTTTGGGTCGATGTGCACCAAAATCTAATCAGCTCTTAATCTCAATGGACCAAAACTACGTGTGTAATTTGGTTTCGATATTCAATCTAGTTTTTGAGCTAGCTAGTCCACTAAAATTTGGTAACGCACAGACTAACTAACAGACAGACTAACTAACAGACAGACTAACGGACAACCTAACAGACATTTTGACAAAACAATTATTATCTCGAAAAATATTATTTTTTTCGATGTTCACTTATTTGAGCTTTTTTGTAAAAGCGAAATGACATGGTTTAGCTCAATTTTTTTAATCAAAATAATTTCAGCCGTTTTTGAGATATTTCGAAAAAAAGAAGGAAAAAAACACTTTTTTCATGTACGATTACAATACTTGACCATACCCTGTATAGTAAAGTAAAAAATGTCGCGATCAAAAATAACTCTCTTTGATATATATTCACTTAATATTATTAATTAGAAAAATATTTTAAAAAATTCATTATTTCTTATACAGAAATATAAAAATTCAGATATTATTATTACTTAATATCTGACAAAAATTACCTGGATTCGATTCTCGAGTGAATCAAATATAGGAAACTCATGATTAATATATTTATTTATTATTTTTTTAAAAATCCTGAATGGTTCGTTATTGCTAAGAAATAATTTACTAATAATCTCCTTATGCATAAGTTTATTATTCATACGAAGATGGTCGATACTTTTTCCCTATAGTTATCGCATTCTTTTATCAACAAAATTCATATATTATAGTTGATAAGAGATTTCCTTTCTTCTCACCAATCCTTTTGCATAATCAAAATATAACTCTTTCCAATATTTTTTGATCAGTATCAGCCTTCACATAATTATTTATAAAATGATCATTTAATCAAAGTTATAAATATTATTTTAGAAAACTATTTCCATTCTCTTTTGGAAATTTAAATATATATTGGCAGGGGAGTTTTTTTAAAATACACTTGTTTGCATACTTTTGTATAAGGAATCTATCTGAATAAATTATTATCATAATAATCATTTTTTGAGCGTCAATATTTCCTTTATTGTTTTCAATTAGCAATTATCTTAGAATTATTATCATTTTTGGAAAAATAAATAAATATATTCGAAGAGAGAGAATCCATTCACATTCTTATGATAAAATAAATGGAGTTTTTAATATAAAGAATGCTTCTGCGCTTTCGTAGAAACAATTCAGTTATTTTTTAGTATTTCAAAGCAACAACGATTTATTGGTATGATAATTGAAGGCTTATTGTGCGATTTTAATATTTGAAAATGTGGATTTTTTAATTTTCCTGTCAAATATAATTATATACCTTATTTACCATTTGAATACGCAGATACTTTTTCTATTGATTAAAATTATTTATGATGTTTTGAATAATATTTATTATATACTTGAACTATCAATTATATTGAGATAATTTTGTCATTTATATTTTCATTTTTTTTTATAGAGAAATTATACACACATTTTTAAATAAGATCAAAAGTCGAAGTTTTAAAGGAATTCATGATTTATTGTATTCATTAATTTAAATTGATTAATTGATTTAAACATCAATTCTCGCCTTTTATGGTTATTTACCTTTTTCAAAATGTCCTGAATGGATTTTTTATTTGTTTGAAAAAGTAGAATTTATATGTTTTTATTCAAAAAAGGGCAAATGGACAAAAAAAATAAAAAGAATTAAATTTAAATTAAATGGTGGAGAGAAAAAAAGAAATTTCGGCCCCTTTGTGATTTTTTTCGGAATGTTTTTTTTTTTTTTTTTATTTTAAAACAATGTCTCGGTGTTGGCGCCAGAATGGCGTTGAGAATTCGCCGATGTGACGCACGATAAGAGTTTTGATTTGCATATGTCTCGTTCTGATGTTCACGTTCATCAGCAGATGAAACTCGAAACGTCGCTACCGAAAACAAAGAGTTTGTTGTGTGGGGGAGGAAGAGAGAGCTTCAAAGGAGATAAATTCTGTTGGTGATTATACATACCAACCAAGTATCTTAAATTTTTTTTAATTTTAATCAATTGGTGTGGTCACCACACGACTTCCACATTCTCATTTATTTCAAGTCATCGCGACACTCCTAATTTACCCCCCCCATCCCTTCCTTTATTTCAATTGGATTAAAAATTTGATACAACTAATAACTCATGACACTTGATAAGTACACCAATTTTTAAAAAATCTTAGTGCCGTTTTTGAGAAAATAAAAAAAAAGATAAATCTTTCATGTAAATGTCGACTTCCGGTTTTTAGATTTCAACCAAAAGCTTACTGTGCTCCTTCTAGTCTAATTTCGAGCTTAAGTTTCGAGTTTCGTATCTCTGAGACTTATGGTTACGAAACGCAGGGTACATACATACGTACGTATGAACGCACTGTCGGGATGACAAAATCCCGTTTTATGTTCTAAATCTGGTTCCCAGCTATTAAGGGCTTCGATTTCTTCCACCTAGAAGTTACAAAATGAAATTAACTTTTTTCATCTCTGAGATACAAGCTCTCAAAGTGTCAGGACCCAGACAGGGCATCGCAATACACATTACTACGAGCCCCGTCCCATCTCAATTGGCCCACCAATATTTTTTTCTTTTTAAATACAATTATGCTAATTCACGGTAAATTTAATTTAAATATTTATTTTTATTATCATTTGGAACAACATTTTAAACAATTTAAATCATTTTATTGCAACATTTAAGTTAAATTTATTTTTTTAATTGTTAAAAACAAAAAAACATACAAAATTCAAAACCTTTACCACTGTGTCCACGTCGCCTTTATTTTTAATTACGGCTTGAATTCTTTTGGGCAACGTACTTATTAAGTTTTGACACTCATCTTGAGTGAAAGTATCCCAAATATTTTGAAGTTTGTGTTTCAATTCGACTACGTTTCTAGCTGGTTGTATTCGTAATAGCTTTTTCATTGTGTGCCAAAGAGTTTCTATTGGTGACAAGTCGGGATTTTTTGCCACCCACTCCAAAAGTGGAACATTATGATCAGAAAGCCATTTTAAAGATTTTCTTGATGTATGGCAGGCCGCCCCGTCTTGTTGGAACACAAAATTATTATTATTCTGCAATGCATCTGCCATTGTTGGAAGTAACGATTTTTTAAAATCTCTAAATATTTATTGGTGTTTACAATTCCATCAATGAAGTGAAGTTTTCCAACACCTCTAGTAGACATTGAACCTCATACCATGCAAGAAATTTTACTTTCTTTTTTAAACAATCTGAATTGAAAGCTTCATTTTTCTGACGAATAACTCTGCTTCGATTGTCCACCAACACAAACTTCAAAACGAGAATCATCACTCCAATGGACACTATTCCATTCATCACTCCTCCAATTAATGTGACTTTTAGCCCATTTAAGCAGGTTTTTCTTTTGTTTTAATGTCAAGAGTGGCTTTTCTTTCGCCTAAAAAAAATTAGTAAAATTACAAAAAAAATTTGGAATAAGTTGCAATAAAATTACCTTGTAAGTTTTAAAACCTGACTTAAGGGCTTCTCTATGGCACGTGGATCTTGAAACACTTCGCCCCACAGCATCGCTCCAAAGAACAGATAATTCACCATAGTTCGAACGCCTGTTTTTTCTAATAATCTTCTTCAATGCCCGTCTATCAGCATCTGATATTTTGGATTTCGACGCATACCGAGGTTTTGTAGCTATTGTACCCGTTGTTTTATAAACTCGAATAATATTTCTGACAGTAAACTTTGATAAATTAACTAGATCGCCAATTTCCGCGTTTGATTTTCCCTTTTTAAATAAATTGATAATAATTGAGCGAATTTTTTCATCAACAACCTTTCCACGAGTCATTTTTACTAATAATAAACAAAACAAACTTTCTTTTGTTGGAAAAAGGCAAAGCCTACTTGATTATTTCACATATTCAAAGATTCTTAAAAAAAAATCGTGAAAAGCAAAGAACTATTTTTTATATAAAAATATGTTTTTAACAATTAAAAAATAATTTTAAGTTAAATGTTACAATAAAATGTTTTAAATTGTTTAAAATGTTGTTCCAAATGATAATAAAAATAAATATTTAAATTAAATTTACCGTGAATTAGCATAATTTTATTTAAAAAGAAAAATTATTGGTGGTCCAATTGAGATGAGACGGGGCTCGTATATTCTATAGAATATAATTGTGAAAGTAAAAAGTATCTAGCATTGATAGATTTCATTTGGCTTTTGTTGAGTGACACGTGCATTTAATTTGTAATGCTGGAATAGAACCTATACCAAGTTCGAGCATTGGCCGTACACACGCTGTACGCAGTCACATTATCAATATAAGCAATGCAGGCTCGGCGGAGTTTATGAGCCCCCAACCCCTGAGAAAAATAAAAGTCATAGCTTTAATTTGATATTCTCGTTTTCGTTTTTCAAAGGTTTTAGGTCTCTTTTTTTAATGGACAAACAATTTCACAAAATCGCAGGCCTTAAAGACATCAACTTTTTCACATAATTTACTTGTTATATAAATCTATAAGGCGATAAGGTACATACTTATTTCTTTAAAATAAAAATAATTGTTTACAATATGGCTTAATCAAAATATCCGAATTGGAAATATATAGAAGTTCAATGATTACAAACGCAAATGGAGAATGAAGATTTTCAAAATTGAAACTTATAAAATAAATTGACACGTTCTGATGTGGCCATCCACTTGACTTTACCACACAACCTCCTCTCACTTATATTTAATATTTAATAAAATTATTTATAATCATGTAGGGGGGCTTGGTTTTTGCATTTTTAGACTTACTGTGGGCCCACTGATTATGTATTCAAAATTTGGTTGAGTTTGGTACAAGGGCCTATATTTTAATTTTTTGACCCTACACCTCCCCCCACCTCCGCCATTTTGGGCGGTTAGTTTTTTAATTTTTACAATTCTGGGGGTCCACTGATTATGTATATAAAATTTGGTTGAGTTTGCTCAAATGGCCTATATTTTTAGTTTTTAACCCCCCTCTCCACCCCCTTAATTTTGTTTGGGTCGATATGCACCAAAATCTAATCAGCTCTTAATCTCAATGTACCAAAACTACGTCCGAAATTTGGTTTCGATATTCACACTAGTTTTTGAGCTAACTCCGTCCAAAAAAATTGGGTAACGCACTGACTAACTAACAGACATTTTGACAAAACAATTATTATCTCGAAAAATATAATTTTTTCGATGTTCACTTATTAGGGCTTTTTTTGTAGACCGAAATACCATGGTTTCGCTTAATTTTTTTTAATCAAAATAGTTCACCCGTTTTTGAGATATTTCGAAAAAAAGAAGCAAAAAAAAAAAAAACACTATTTTCATACACGATTACAATACTTGACCATACCCTGTATGGTAAAGTAAAAATGTCTTCGATATCTCAAAAATGTATAATACACTTAGATTAATGAACATTGAATATGATATCTTGGAGAAAATCGACTTTCAAGATATATTGGAAGAATTCACATCAAAAAAATAAAACTGAGGAAAGTTGAAGTTTTGTAAATATGATTGAAAATTTGAATAGTTTCCAATCAATAATTTTTTTTCTGTGGAAGTACCTACTGCATGAATTGAATTATTCTCTAACTATTTATATATTAATAAATGACATACGTTCAGTACCGAGATATTAAAATTTGGTGTTGTTAAATGTTTTAAATCCAGGGGTGAACCTCGACCTAAAATCGTGTACACCTATTTCCACTTCCACTTTCATTTCCAAGTAGAAGACAATAGATAACAATAGATTATCTAATGAATTCCAAAGTAATTCCAAATAATTCCAAAGAAGGTGTACACCTAATTCCAATCGCGGTTAACCCCTCGGTTTAAATGCTACTTATCTACATAGAGACCTACCTACGTAAGGAGAGAGGGGTCCCGAGGACTCACATTGCCTAGGGGCTCCTACATGGCTTAATCCGGCCCTGGCTATACCTACGTTCTAGGCTATTTACGCGAACAATTTCAATTTTTGAAATACATAAAACGGTGTCGGATCTTTCTTTTTCAACTGTGTTCTTTTTTATTTAAGTAAGTAAATAGTATGATAAAAAAAAAACATTTTTAAATAAAAATATTTAAAATGATAATTTTTCTAAAAAAAAAAATTCATCTACTTTTTAGCTGTGTAAAAGCTAGTTATTTTTCTATTTAAATAATAATAAAAAAATATTATATTACCACGAACTCAGAGCATTGAAATCACTAGAAAATGTTCCAATTTTTTGTTTGCTTTTCAATTTTAGAAATATCCCAAAAGCAGTCCAAACTTTCATTTTGACGGTTCCTCCAACCTCCCCGGAAAATTTTTAAATTATTGCCTTATAAAGTAGTTTTTAGAGGCGATTTTTATCCTCTGAAATGTTAATTTTTAAAATTTTCAACCAGCACAGGCTATACCTAGGCTATTTGCTCAGATCAAACCACATATTATACGCCCTGCTTATATTTAATTTATTTATAATAGTTGGTAGAAGCACATTCTGAAAAATTTTAAAGAGTACTAGTACCTACTTCTTCTTTAAGTGCCATATCAGTTCTCCCTGACGTTTTGGCTCATCTCCACATATACCTGTGCTGAGTGCGTTTAGCTGTTTTTACACAGATATACGGACCTACTTTTAAAGCCGGTCCCGAACGGCTAGTTTGGAGAGGTTACTAGGCAACAATATATGCTTGGTAGGTTGCCATTGTTTTCTAAGAGGAAGCGACAGCAAATATCTGCCGAGACTCGGTCTCGAACTAGCGTATTTCAGGCCAGCGTAACGACACTCTAACCACTGACCCACAGTACCTACTACTTTTATTTTATTATTTATTTAATTGTTTATTTATTTTTCTTTATCTAACAGTGATAATAGGAATATAAAAATATTCTACGTGCCAAATAGACACATTCCAATTTCAGCTAACCTATATAACAATAATAGTTTATTTGAATGTATGATATTTACATAATAAGGTAATTTAGAAAAACTCTAGAAGTACTAGTATATAGCTACAATCGAAAACTAGTTTAAAATTTTGATTTTTATATAATTTACTTTAATTTATTTTAATTTGTAATTTAACATTTAATATCAAAATTATAATATTGATTGATGCATCTTCATAAAATTTAATTACATTGGTTTTTATATCTTATATTTTTCTATTAAATTAATATATCTTTGCTTCTATTTAAAAATAAGGCAAAAAATATGTGTTTATGGATAATATTTATGTTGTTGAACTATTATTATTCATTAAAAAATATGTATTTTATTAATGTTATTAAAATATTTGAATTGCAAATTTTTTCTTGGTCTAATTACCTTCAGAGAGAGGACGTTTGTTTTCTTCAGATTGAATTAAATCAGAAATGAATCAAATTTAAATACAAATTGATAAATTTATTATCTGTTATTTATTATTAGGAGATTTATCATAATTTGGTATTTTAGAAAATAAAATAATTTTATATATTTTTGTTATGATATAATTTAGAGGGTTTTTCATTAAAAATAATGCCAAATCATATTGACATTTTCCAGGACGAGTCAATAATAAATATCTGAAATGCAATCGCAGAATATCTACAGTTTAAATTTAAATTCTCTTTAAAATAAAATTGAGTCAAATTCAAGGCTGGCGAATTATAATCTAATTTCTATTCGAGCTGATAGAAATCTACAATACATTTGTTTTCAAATATATTAAATAAATAAACTAAAGTATTTGTTTTCAAGTATGAGCATAAATTTTAATGGGAATCATTAATTCGAATGTGGTTTCTTGCATATAGTAGGGGGTGTTATCAAGTTTTTTTTAAATGAAATTGTTGAGAGAAGGAGTTACACCAAAAAGGTCCATCCTAAAGGTCTGGGTTGGTCTCTTCATCGTGAAAAGATGAAGAGGGTATTTATGGGCTGGTTAGGAGTCTAAGGGCCGGTTGTATGTCGAAAAGTAAATGCTTTTTACAAGTGACAAAGGGTATCATCTGATTGGCCATCCCAGTCCCTCCATTTACCATCTACCCTTTGTCACTTGTAAAAGCATTTACTTTGCGACATACAACCGGCCCTTAAACAGCTGAAGATTATAAATCGCGGGTAAGACGAATTCCAGTCTCTGGAGGTCATAGTCGACTGTGGGTCAGTGATTAGAGTACGGTGACCTGAAGTATGCTGTTTCGAGACTGAGTCTCGGCAGATCCCCCCATCTTGGAAAGCAATGGCAACCTACCAAGAGTATAATTGCCTGAGTCAACCTTCAACATTAGCCGTTAGGAACCGGCGTTAAAAAGTAGGATCCCATATATGTGTGTAAAACAAAAAACACACTCAGCACGAGGTATATGTGGAGAAGCGCCGACGCCCGTTTCGGGCATAGCACTCTAAGAAGAAAAAGAAGGGGGTCATAGGGATAGAAGAGTTGGAGAAAGCGCGGGTTCGATTTTTATCCAGTTTGACAGTGAAGGGGTGCTGAAAAAAATTGGCCCCGTTCATGATGATTGAATCAATAAATTATCTCCAAAATTAACGAATTATAAAATGGAACTTTAACCCCCCCCCCCCCCCGTCCTTCTCGAGCTCAACCCCCACTCTCGGGGACTTCTGATTGGTTTTTGGTGTTTAAAGTTCTATTTTTTCAGTTTTTCGCTTATAACTCGAAAACGGTCCATATTTTGTAATAGCCGTCCTATAGTACATTAAAGAGGACAAAATTTCTCGTCGATTAAAAGAAAGTGCAAAATTGGTACAGTAGTTTGATTTTTTTATGCGGATCCAAAAACAGCCCTCCGGATCAGTTTTGGATATTTCCAATTTCTCATTTTGAGCATGAATTGTGCACGTTTTCGACAAAGAACACTCTATACATTTTTAAACTAGATTAAATTTGTTATAATTAAAACAAAGTTTTATCATAATTGCTAATAGTAGCCCGTGGTGGAATGATGTTGAATTTTAAAAACTGCAATTTTTTTTTTTCAGAAAAATCGGAGATTTTCCTTCATAAAATGAAAACCACTCATTCTAGAAACTTTATTCCTATCTCATTCTCCAGGAGATTTTGTTGACTTGAACGTTTACTTGGACCATTTTTTGATAAAAATCTTAGATTTATAGATATTCAGCATTTTCCATGACACTTTTGAGGAATTCGATCATATCCTGTCCGGAAAATGTCGAATATCTATAAAAATCTAAGAGTTTAAATTTAATCTAGTTTAAAAATATTTAGAGTCGTCTTTGTTGAAAACGTGCTCCTTAATGGTCAAAATGGGAAAAAATCGAAAGTGCGAGTTTTTGTGATTTTCAAAAGTGATCCGGAGGGCTGTTTTTTGGATCTGCATAAAAAATCGAACTACTGGACCAGTTTTGCATTTTTTTAATCGACGCGAAATTTTGTCTTCTTTTAATTTACTATAGGAGGGTTATTTACAAAATATGGACCGTTATAGAGTTATAAGCGAAAAACTGAAAAAATGGAACTTAACGCCCACCCTCGGGGACTTTTGACTCAAATTAACCCAAGTCTATGGTCAAGTGTTGTAATCGTGCAGGAAATAAGCTGACGTGTTCTGATGTGACCATCCACTTGACTTTACCATACAACCCGGCCCCTAAAATTATTTATAATCATGTAGGGGGGGGTTAGTTTTTGCATTTTTATACTTCTGGTGTCCCACTGATTATGTATACAAAATTTGGTTGAGTTTGGTACAATGGCCAAGATTTTCATTTTTGACCCTACACCCCCTCCCCCGCCCCCATTTTAAGCGGTTAGTTTTTGCATTTTTAGACTTCTGGGGTTCCACTGATTATGTATACAACATTTGGTTGAGTTTGCTCAAATGGCCTAGATTTTTAATTTTTAACCCCCCTCCATCCCCCTTAATTTTGTGTCGATATGTACCAAAATCTAATCAGCTCTTAATCTCAATGAACCAAAACTACGTGTGAAGTTTGGTTTCGATATTCCCACTAGTTTTTGAGGTAGCTCGTCCACAAAATTTGGTAACGCACAGACTAAGTAACAACTAACAGACATTTTGACAAAACAATTATTATCTCGAAAAATATAATTTTTCGATGTTCACTTATTAGGGATTTTTTGTAGAGCGAAATGCCATGGTTTAGCTCAATTTTTTTTAATCAAAATAGTTTCAGCCGTTTTTGAGATATTTCGAAAAAAAGAAGGAAAAAAACACTTTTTTTCATGCACGATTACAATACTTGACCATACCCTGTATGGTAAAAGTAAAAAATGTTTTTTTCCTTCTTTTTTGCGAAATATCTCAAAAATGGCTGAAACTATTTTGATTAAAAAATTGAGCGCAGCCATGAACCTTTTCTACAAAAAAGCCCTTATAAGTGAACATGGAAAAAATTATATTTTTCGAGATAATAATTGTTTTTGTCAAAATGTCTGTTCGTCTGTGCGTTACCAAATTTTTTTTCACCTATTGGTCTTATTTTGTATTATTTCAATGGTCGTACGATCTTTCTTTCTCAAATCAACACTCATTTCTTTGGATTCAATGTTTTTTTTTTTTTTTTAATAATTTAGTTCGAAACTTATGTTTTAATAAATGAACTAAGTCGTTAGCTAAGACATTGTGATTAAATATTTTTCTAATATCACTTGTCATATTTATTCTTTTGATTAGATATAATAATTCACGGCGGGGTCATTAATAATGGTAGCCCGTTTGGAGCGGACCAGAGGGGTCTTTCTCGATGTCTTTGTCAGTCATTGAGAAGAGCACTTGTCTGTCTGTCGGATGGCCTGGGGTCTCCGCCCCGTGGGGTCACTCTACCTGAGATATATTAATGAATGCCACGAAATAGAAAGAGAAACAAGATGGGAGGATAGAAAATACCACGGAGCTTGTAACATTTTGACAATTAGAATTTACATTGCTAATATTTTATTGAATAAGATGTAGAGAGATATTTCATGAAAGTGCAAACTGAATGATAAATAAAGATTTGATTTGCCCGAAGAACATGATAATTTAATATTAAATTGCAACATGCGAGAAACATTTCGTTTTTGTACAGGATGCTATTTATTAAATACGAAAGAGCCGTATATTTTCCAAACGGCTAATTGAATATTTAATTTTTTATATATCAATCATAACAATTGTCAAACAAATAGATACATCGAAAGAGTTAGAATTAAATGAAGATTTGATTTCATTCAAATGCATTTATAATAGAGATTCTGATTTTAATATTTTTTTTTTAATAAAATATCTAAGGATGCATAAGTTTTAGATTTAGGTGTTGGTTCAAGATGGAATATTTTAAATAAGATTAAATAAAATTGCAAGGTAGCTTTAACATGTGATCTCCTAGAAAATGGGCTCGTAACGCGAAATATATATGTTGCGGCTAATATGCAAATTTGGATTGTTTATAAACTAGCTGGATAGTTTATAAATCTAACCAAACCAATGGCTATTTTTATAGAAAACGCAATTTCCACTTAAATAGCAGCTAGTTTGCAAACTAACCAAGAGTCTTGGCTAATTTATTTTGTTTAGCTATTTTGTGTTACTAGAAATTATGGTTTTCATATTAGCCAGGCTGCATTGTATAAAGTTTATAAACTAACCCGGTATTGTGGTTTTCTCAATAATTTCAAAATGCACTAGCCAAGACTTTGGTTAGTTTGCGAACTAGATGCTATTTTAGTGGAAATTGCGTTTTCTATCAAAAATAGCCAATAGCTTAGTTTATAAATTATCCAAATTTGAATAATAGCCGTAACATATTAAGTATATCGAGATAAAACTCAAAACATATTTATACTTTTCAAAAATAAAAATGTTTTTTATAGAAATATTTTGAAATAACGTATAATAATTTGAAAATTTAAAAATCCCCGCGAAATTTTGAAGTCGATATTTATGAGAATACTCTAAATGTTTGAAATTTTAGGGATGTGCCACATTCACATCATCCAGATGGACTCGCACATCACTGATATAGATATATTAGTATGCTCCCCCCCCCCCCAAAAAAAACGAAATTTTTTTTTATTTTTTGATCTCCCCGCGAAATTACATGTTAATTTAACATGTTTTTAAAATGGTCACCAAAAATCATCTGGATTAAAAGATTTTAAGAGGTAGCTCAATATTTTTTAATTTTTAATGTAATCTACTTTAGGAGACCTGTAAATATAAATATTAAAATATTAAGTAGTAATCACGGTACACTTATACTAATTATTATGTTGGAAATGATCTATTATGTCCAAAAAATATCTAATTTTTGCAGATAATATAGGATTGGCAGGTCACAAAAAATTGCCATTTTAATTCAAAGTTTTAAATTCACACCAAAACGCACCCCCCCCCCCCTGTGGATCTCCTGGAGCTGCTGTGACGTCATACCAGCTTTATTTTAATTCAATTTTTTTTTGTTTCTTGGTTATATTTTGACAACACAAAAGTCGGCAATTGATCTCGCATCTGATATTTTCTCTGATCGTGACGTCAGTCCTGCTTCTTCGCGCGGATTGCAGTATTTTATAGTTTTATTTTATCAAATAAATAAACAATCTCGCTAATAATATAAAAATAAATACTTTTTTATAATCTATGAATCCTATTTCATTAGATAAGTACATTATTTTAGTGATTCTTTGTTACTGTCATCATGCCTATTACAAAGAAGTTAGCTGACAGACTCGACCCGGAATGCCCAGTAAAATTATTATGATTGTTAGATCAAGGCCTAAAAATTTTTTGATGACAATATCTTAACTAACGTCCTAAAAATAATAATAATAATAATAATATTCGAATCAACTTAATTGTAAAAAAAAAAACTTGGGGCAAAAATAACACTCACTAACAACTGTACAAATATCCAAAAAAACAAACAAACAAACATAATAATAATAATTGCCTCTAATATAAACATACAAGACCATAACTAACTATTGTGCTGTGTGGTTTTTTTCAATGAATAGGATTTGAAGTTGGGGCAAGGCAAGTGCCAATAGGAGACTCCGGAGGATTATTAGCTGGAGTGACTCCACAAATGTAATAAGAACTATTTCATCGTAACGGATTTAAAGGTGGAATGTTAAGTCATCAAGAAGATAAATCAAAATGACAGCCAAAGAAGCCAAGGCAGCCTCGAGTGGTATGTGGACACGCTCGTCTATGTTTTTGCGAGCAAATCGCGCCGTTTACAGCATGCAGAACACAAGACAACGCGTGTAATTATTCGAGATAAGAGCGCTCTCGAGGATGACTCGCTGCCAAGTACTTTGTATAGCGACCCTTTTCAGCCCAGAACAATATCCTCTATACATGGCTTAATTAGAAGACTCTCATATGCTAATAGCTGATGAAAGTTTAATTTCTAGCTGCGGCCTTGTAATTAGAAGCTTGCTGCATGCAGAGGCTGCAACCCACCCGGCGCTTTGTTCTCAGGGGGTAGCCACCCTCCAAGACAAGATTAACACTATTAGCACTCGCCCATGTGCAATTTGCATGCTAAGATCCGCGTTCTTTGACGCTGCTCTCTCATATGACGGCTGTTTATTGGAGGTAGAAGAGGCGTCGCCGTCCCCTCGCCCCCTTGACATCCATCACTTTGTAGAATGTCTTCACAATGACACAAAGAGACCCCAAAATCCTCTCATTTTGCATTTAAATTCGTGAATACTGATTTTATCTTTTACATATATATTTTTTTACTATTATCCATAATGTGTAATAATATTATTATATTAAACGAGCAATTCTTGTATTTATGTTGGAGTAAAACCCGTTTTTTGTAACAACGGGTTCTTACTAAAGTTAAAACACGATTCATTGAATATCTTTGTGGCAACTAGAGTTTAATGATGTTGGTTGAGTTTGGTTCAAAGGTCTAGAATCTTCATTTTTGAACTTCCGCCTCATTCTGGGTCTTTATTTTCAAAAAATTTTAAACCAAAGTGTCAAAAATTACATCCTCTACAACTTTGCTTATAATTTTTGACATTTTCGTTTAAAATTTTTTGAAAATAAACAGCCAAAATGAGGCGGAAGATCAAATATGAAGATTTTAGACCTTTGAAACTCAACCAACATGAGTTAACTCTAGTTGCCACAATGGTATTCAATGAATCGCGTTTTAAGTAGTAAGAACCCGTTCTTACAAAAAACGGGTTTTTACTGCAATATACATGTATATAGAGAATCGGATTCTCAAATACGGCTCTAACGATTTGGATGAAATTCACGGGTTAAGGGGTTTATGGGCTGACATTTCGATCTGTAACGGTCTAATCTTCGGCTAAGTTTAATTTGATTATAATTGAATTATCGATTTCTTGGAAGATAACTCAGAATCGATTACCATTGTGGTGTATAAAAGGAGGTATGGCAGACGGAAGAAGACCGTGTTACTCAGGCAGTTACGACTAAATATTAGGTTGTTTCAAAAGTATTGTCCGTTTTAATGTCATGTGTTTTTGTATCTACATATCTCAATAAATATTTATTCTACTGTGTCGTGGTATATACGGATCGATAGAGAATTTTGTACTCTTTACATTGATGCTGTTAATTTTTTTCCAAATTTTAATTTTTTGCCTCTTTTCAGGTTATTACTATATGATGTCGTTAAGCGATTTTCGGCCAATTTTTCTCTACGAACTCAAATTGAACCAAAACGCTGCCGAAACAGCCCGAAAAATTAACCAGGCATTTGGCAATGATAGTGTTAAAGAACGCACTGTTCGAGGCTGGTTTGTGAAATTTCGTTCCGTTCATTAGCTTCGAAGATGAGCCCCGAAGTGGTCGACCTAGAGTAATCCAGGACGAGGATTTGAGGACCCTGGTGGAGGCTGAACCATCACAATCGGTGCGTGGGATGGCGGAAGAAATGGGCGTCAGCTCCCATGCGGTATTTGATGGTTTAAAACGTATTGGAAAGGTCAAAAAGCTCGAAAAGTGGGTGCCCCACGATTTGAACGATCGACAGAAATTGTCACGTTTCGAGCTCTGTTCTTCTACCATTTGACTTTCACTTTATTCCACTAATTATTTAGTCGTGTTTACTGAATACCATTTGATTTTCACTTTATTCTACGAATTATTTAGTCGTGTTTAGTGAATACCATTTGATTTTCACTTACTTCTACTAATTAATATTTTATTGTTTGTTTATTATAATGTTAGAAATAGTGAGAGGTTTGTAGTGTGCACTAAACACCCGCTTAATTAATTTCAAGTATAATTAATTTCTTCCAGCATTTAATCTAATCTAATTAATCGTGTTATTATTTTAACATAGTCTGTTGATTATATGTATATACTTGTATAGATATTATCATTATGAATATCTGTTTGTTTCTCTTATTACTTGAAATCTTCAACAGAACTAGAATTTAGAGACCTTAGAAAAATTATGGAGAATAGAGATCTATCTGAGGTGTTTAGGAAGGTTTTTGTGTACCATAAGCAAGCGGGGATATTTTTTGTGATTGAAAAATAAAAATAAATATTTTGGAATTTTGGGTTTTTATTTAGGTGGACAAATATATATATATATGAGGCATTCCAAGCCAAATCGGACGGTTTGAAAAATTTCAATTTTTGATTTCCTTCATTTTTTGACTTTTTTTAATACCCATCAAAAAAACTCTTCCTGGTAAATTTGAAATTTTTTTGATAACCGGTCTATAGATATCGAATTTCGGTTTTTCGCTCTTAACTTCTTCAAAAATGGTTAAAATTCAAAATTTTTTTTTACATACTTTTCAGAAAAAAATACAAAACAATTATTTAAATTGTTTTTTATATGAGAATTTTGAGTTTGACAATTATAATCTTGTTTTTGAAACTCTATGTATATGTACTCTTCGATTTTTTTTTGATAATTATTTATTTTAAACTTCTATTCATTTTACAAATTTTAAGACCAGGATGATAGTGGTCTTATGACAAGGACTATTTTTTTTTGATTTTTGAAAATTTCGAAAAAAAATTTATTTGGTATTAACCATTATTATAAACCACTTTTTGGTAGTGAGTTCTCTTTTTTTAGTTATTTTGAATTGATTTTTATATTTAACAGGTGTTTGAAATAAATAATTAGTATTTTAGTTTTTTGAAAGAAAGTAATAGCAAATGCTTTTTTTCATTAAAGACCTCTATCAACACGGTCTTAAAATTTGTAGAATAAATAGAAATTTAAAATAAAAATTTTTCAAAAAAATCGAAGAGTACATTCAGTTTCAAAAACAAGATAATTGCATATTTGAAGGATATTGCATAAAATGGCATATTTCGAGGCAAATACAGATGTTCTAAAAGTCTGAGAAAGAATGAAAAAAAGAAGGGGACACTAATTTAAATTCGAAGAAAACAAAAATCGACCTTAACGACAAGAGGTAGAGTTAGTCTACCAAGTAGAAGGTTGTATTCCAAAGGATGTAATAGCTAAAAAACAACAATCCACTCATTTTTCTTTTTATTCAGTAGTACTTTGATTTGACTAGATACTACACGAAAATGCCGAAAAGTTTGCAATCTTTTTCTTCCAAAGTTTAAGTGGGGCTTTTAATTTCCTTTAAATTCGCCCCCGTTACGTCTGTGGATGTGTAGCTTTCTTTTCCATCTTATAAATCAATTTTAAGTGACCATAGACATAATAACCTGAAGATAATTTAGAAAAATATTTGTAAACATAAATTATTAAGAATTACAATCAAATTTTAATTATTTTTGAGATCCTTTGTTATTTATTTATTTATTTCTAATGTTCTTCGGGAACTATAACCCATTTT
This sequence comes from Forficula auricularia, assembly GCA_024734495.1. Classification (NCBI taxonomy): domain Eukaryota; kingdom Metazoa; phylum Arthropoda; class Insecta; order Dermaptera; family Forficulidae; genus Forficula; species Forficula auricularia. Next base: position 9,252,710 of record JALMQS010000127.1, read on the forward strand.
GGTCATTGAGTGTTCGTGTGTGTGTGTGGAGGTGTGTGTAAATTATTGTAGGAAACAGATTATAGCCAGCCAAATATTTCCATTATTTTATTACTTTATTATTTGTACCTCAATAAGAAAAGCTTATTAATATAAAAAACTAAAAGCAATACAATACAATCGTGTCTGTTAAATAAAACTATCCCCCCCCCCGAATTTTTTTGATCTCTTTGAGACATTATATTTATTATGTTGATTTTAATTCAAGTCCACCTATTATTTCTATGAGTTTAATGATTTTTTAATTAATATTAAAAATCTAATGAGAATTTTGTTCAATGTTTTTCTCAATAAAAGTACATATTTAACACAATTAGTTTCTATAGCTTACTTTATCAGTTTATTCCTGTCATAGCACGCCTTCAAATATATAATCTTTTTGTTTTCAATTTTAATTTTTTAGAGAATAAAAAAATTTATTTTCTCATCTTTTACTGCATATATTTGCATATTTCAAATTATTCTGCATATTACTTGTATATTTCTGCATTTTTAACTGTATATTTTGACAGTTTTTACTGCATAAAAATCCGGTCTCTAATCATAAGTTATCATATTACCTATATTATAGATAACATATTTATATTGTTGAAAAAAATATTGTGTCATAATGATATTCAAAAATAGGCAATCAAATTTCTCTATGAGTATTTCTCATTTCGCAGCTTCACAGGTTCATTAATTTTAAAGATAAAAGAAATATCATTAGAAATATTTCGTCTAATGAAAATAAAAATAAATCAACTGTTGTGTTCACCACACAACTTTCACATTAGTTTCTCCCTTATGTGAAATCATCACACCAATTTTCTTCATTCAAATTACTTCAATTTGGGTTTCGCACATGCCTTTTTTTTTTAAATGATATTGATGTGAGAAGGAGATACACCAGAAGGTACATCCCCTAAACGCCTGTATGGGATGGCCCCTCCATCGTGAAAAGAATAGAGTAGAAGGAAAGAAGCCGGGATCACGGGCCAAATCTCAGAAAGTTAGATATACTACCAATTTACTAAGTTTTTTTTAAGGGCTTCGAGCAGTGGTAAATTTTCGGATCGATAAATTAGGTTAAATTTATCTCCCACTTAATTTTGAGAAAACCTGAAAAAATGCAAAATTTCAAAATACCAAAATTCTTCAATTTAACATGTACCTATTTGGGACCTCAATATCCGGTTTTATGTTCTAAATCCGGTTTCAAACTGATAAGGCCATCGATTCCTTCCACCTAGAAGTCACAAAGTGAAATTAGCTTTTATTATTTCTGAGATAGAAGCTTTCAAAGAGTCAGGACCCAGGCAGGTGATACATCACAATATATCCTATATCATAACATGATATAGAATATACAGTGTATTAGGTATAATATAGAGTATATGTGAAAGTAAAATTTTATCATTTGTTTAATGTGGATCAGTGTTTATAATATTACAAATTCTTTGAAGTTATTATGAAGTGTAATTCCCTTTTGGATAAATAAAATACATTGTTTTATTTGATATTTTTTTTAATGTTTAATCTAAAAACGGAGAAAAAGTAAACTTTTTCAGAACTGGTTTTACTCTCTCTAAAATTTTGTGGATTTCTACAAGCATAGATGAATGTATATTCGGTTGACTATCTCTAAGGCGAACACATTAATTTTGTAAGAGATAATACGTAATAAATAGATGATAAAAGAGATGAGACACAAAGAATATATAACTTTACAAGTTCTATGGAATAATTGTCTCTTAAGACGGAATTAAATTAATTTTGAAGTGAAGATTATTTTTAGAGCAGCAGTTTTTTAAACTTTTTTCATTCGCGACCCCATCCATTTTGACTGATAAATTTTTTGCGACCCATATTATATAGATATAATTATAGTATCTATAAACCATCATTTTTACTAGCAAATCTTAAATAAATTTATAGTGAAACAAATTTTTACCACTATACATATTTTGATCATTTATTAAAACTACATAATTTATTATACAATTATTAAATATAAATAATAATGAAATGGATCTGCTTTTTCTTCATTATCTTGATTTTGATTTAATAATCGCCAATGTGGAAATAATTATTTCTAATACAAAATGCCAATTTCACAAATTATTGACAATTCAATGTCAGGTAATAATATACTTCGAATTCATCTTTGGCCGTTGTCCATTATAATTTTTTCATTGATCATTGTTTTGCGTCCCATAACTTAAGAAACAGTGCTTTAGAGTAAATTCTTATGTTAAGGAGGTTCTTTCGCGACAATCCAGACAAAAAGTTTTAGCCTCGTAACCACTCTATAAATATGAACGGAACTAAAATTTTAGGTTATGTTTTTTGACGTGACTGTACCACTCACACTACGAAATCTCTATATGGATACACACATACTAACGGATCGCTTCCAAGCTATTGTGCTTATTGAAGGAGACAATAAAAGAGTGTGTCTTCTGCTGGAATTATAAATTTTATTTATTTATAACGAGACTATAGTTTCGAGGGCTTTGTCCTCTTCATCAGTCTATTACAATGGATTCACAGGAATTAATTTATGAATTATTATATTATTATATATCATTATTATATTATTGTGCTTATATCCCCTCCACTAAAAATAATCGCTCAAATAGGTTTTTTTTATCAAAACTACGTGGTAAATAATTTCTATTTTTTTAAGTTACACCGAATATATTATTCTAACAAATATTAGTTGTTCATCAAGATGGTGAAAGTCCTTCAATGAAAAAAAATAAAATAATGATCACATCCCCATCCTTTCCCTACCTAGCCTATGTAAAAAATGTCAATTTTAATTGCAATTATTTCATCTTTGATGTGGTAAATTGTCTTCAAATTTCAACAGTATGTGTATTATGCTTTTAATGACTTATATATCAAGTTTCAAAGATTTCTTGAATTTTTGCATTTGTGAAAGAATTACCTTCAGAAAGAAAGACAGTAACGTAAAGTGAATATTCATTGAGAAATTAAAATTTACTGGAAATTATTTGCTCAATAAAAACAGTCATAGTAAAAATCAAAGAACTCACTTTTAAATGTTTACGTAAACACCTATTAATATAGGTAAAATAATTAACAATTTAATATATTGACATGAAAATCTACATAGATATCAAAGAGGGTACTAGCAGCCCACAAAAATCTTATCCATAATAGAAAACCATGCTTATATAGAGCATCTTTTGATAGAGAAGTAATGAAGTGTAACAAAATTCCGATGAGCCCAAATTAAAGAAAAATATCAGGTTATGCACCAGATAAATTTTTGTAGGTTGTTGTGTTCGGAGATATATTTATTTATTTACAAGATATAGTGAAGAAATTCCACCCTCTTGAATTCTTTACGATGTAATTTTTCAGGTTGAATATATAGGTAAAATAAAAATTATTATTTTAATTCGGTATATGATGAATAAAATCTTCTTATTACGGAAGGACGACTGATTGATGAAACATTAATTAATTACTCATACATGTTTAGAAGAAAATTACATTGCGCATGCAAAGATAATATGTCTATATCTTATCAGACGAATGAGTTGATTCTATTAATTGAAATCGTTTTTAGTATATAAGAGGAACATAAAATACATAAAATAATCTCATTTTTATTTACATTGCATTAAGGAAATGCATCATCTTATCATTAACAATCTCATGAAAAGATAAAAATTAAACATTGCTGAGAGTATTTTTCCACTATAAAGATAAATTGTATCAATTTCGGGGATTTTATTTTGCTACATTCAAACAATTTAAATAATATTATATGAAGACCTATATTGGAGAATTTCCAAAGATAACTGAGAGCCTTAAAACAATCGAATTTATAAAATTTTTTAAAAATTTTCGAAAAATATTTTTTTGTCTTTAAAATCTTTAAACCTCTCTATCTATTTAAATCCCTTTATCAATATAATAATAAAACTTGAGTAAGATACGAGGTAGGTTTCACAAAAAAGAAATAAAACAAAATTGAGTTTTGAATTCGATATATTTCGAGAGTTAGCCCATCATCAGGAGTCTAAGAAAACTGATTATATATTGGAAAAATAGTTTTACAAGTAACAATTTTTAAAAAAATTTTAACTGTATGTGGTGAGGAAATTTTTTTTTAAAAATTGTTACTTGTAAAACTATTTTTTCCAATATATAATCAGTTTTCTTAGACTCCTGATGATGGGCTAACGGGGGAAATATATCGAATTCAAAACTCAATTTTGTTTTATTTCTTTTTTTGTGAAACCTACCTCGTATCTTACTCAAGTTTTATTATTATATTAAAATGTTTCACCTAGAACCAACACCGAACTCCTTAAAAGCCCGCACCCATCAGAAAACTTCTTATAAATTCTTTGGTCGCTCCTCTGATTGACTACTGTTCTCTTGTTTATAATAGTTTAAATCAGGAATCAAATACTAAGCTTGAAATATTGATGAAGAGCTGTATTAGGTTTATTTTTATGTCCCTCTTGATGAACATATTACACCCTACTACAATAAACTGGGATGGTTAAAGCTTCCAAAGAAGAGAGATTACATTTTGGGAATTTTTCTATTCAATCTGTTTGAGAGCAAGTCCCCTGATTACTTATTTAATAAATTTCTGTTTAAAACCTATGTAAGTTCCAGAGCTTTGCGGACGTATGGTCTGGACCTCCAAATTCCAATACATAGGACATCATCCTATGCTAGGTCATTTTCTGTTTATTCCGCGAAGCTCTGGAATAAAATTCCAACAAGTGTGAGAGGGGCGAAGTCTCTTGGCGTTTTTAAGGCAAGGTATTTCGATCTATTAATGAGTCAGCAGAGGGCTGATGGGTGGAGTGAGGCTGAGTTGTATTTTAAAATTTATTTTGTTCATGCAGATCATTTTGTGATATATATATTTTTTTTTTTTTTTGTATTTCGATTTCATTTTGTCAATTAATTTTAATAATTTTTTCTTTTTTTTTTTTTAATATTAATTGTAATTATTTTTGTACTCTCTGGGTTGAATTTTGTAAGCAGATTTTTAATGTATTATAATTTATATCTATTATGCTCCAGCAGAATATCATTCTCAGAGCAAATTAAAATCTATCTATCTATCTCTCTATCTCCGTAAATAATGGTAAATGATCAAATTTATAAAATTTTCAAAAAAATATGGAATGTGAGACTTCTAGAGAAGTGAAATGGCATGGAAGAGAGTTGACTGGAGGTGGGTAACACACATATATACAGTTTTTTGGATTCGAAAGACATTGAAGAATTAAAAAAAAAAAAAAAAAAAAACATCGACTCTAATTTTTTCTCAAAAATTGAAAATTAAAGCTTTTTTCATATGGATAAAAATTGAAGGTTGTTTAATACAAATTGGATAAAAAAGTGAAACTTTTTAAAGACTCGGTACGCTTCGGTGAATAAAAAAAGATAATTAAATTATTAAATAATAATTAAAAACACACATGTTGGATTGATTATATTATTTTTCTACTCGTTTTCTAGATATTTTTCAAAATAATGGGCAAAATGTTTAGTAAACCAGCCTTAGGATGATCTCATAAAAATACGATATAACAGGAATTCGTTTGTTAGAGGATCAATTCTCTTTTTTGTTTTTGTTTTTTTCAGAATTTTTTAAAAAATTTCTCAAAAACAGCTGTAACAACTTAAAAAAAAATCGATTTTTTGGTTAACTGAGATGGCTAGACGTCGGTAAAGCTTAATATAGACCAGAGATTCCCAAATTTTTTTGTCCTCCCTTACCTCTCGTTTTTGGATTTTTAAAAGAAAATAAAGTTTTACTTTTTTTAAAGAAATTTTAAAATTATTCTCATATTATATTAGAACAGAGCTCGAATATAATATTTATTTCTCTCCAAAAAATTAAATTATTATACACTTCCAAAATGGTGGAGTGATACAGAGAGTCCCCCCTTCCCTCTCGTTTTCGGATTTTTTAAAAGATTTTCAAGAAATTTTAATTTATTTTAATATTATATTTTATACAGAGCAGGAATATAATATTTATTTTTATATCTCTCTAAAAATTAAATTATTGTACCCTTCCAAAAATGGTGAAGTGATACAAAAGGTCCCCCCTTTCCTTTTTTTAAGTAAATAAAATTTTACTTTTCAAGAAATTTTAATTTATTTTAATATTATATTATATACAGAGCTCGAATATAATATTTATTTTTATATATCTCCTAAAAATTAAATTATTGTACCCTTCCAAAAATGGTGAAGTGATACAAAAGGCCCCCCTTTCCTTTTTTAAGTAAATAAAATTTTACTTTTCAAGAAATTTTAATTTATTTTAATATTATATTATATACAGAGCTCGAATATAATATTTATTTTTATATATCTCCTAAAAATTAAATTTTTGAACCCTTCCAAAAATGGTGAAGTTATACAAAGGGTCCCCCCTTCCTCTCGTTTTCGGATTTTTTTTAAGATTTTCAAGAAATTTTAACTTATTTTAATATTATATTTTATACAGAGCAGGAATATAATATTTATTTTTATATCTCTCCAAAAAATTAAATTATTGTACCCTTCCAAAAATGGTGAAGTTATCTCCTTTCCTAACATTTTCGTATTTTTTTAAGTAAATAAAATTTTACTTTTCAAGAAATTTTAATTTATTTTAATATTATATTATATACAGAGCTCGAATATAATATTTATTTTTATATCTTTCCTAAAAATTAAATTTTTGAACCCTTCCAAAAATGGTGGAGTGATACAGAGAGTCCAGCCTTCCCTCTCGTTTTCGGATTTTTTTAAGATTTTCAATAAATTTTAATTTATTTTAATATTTTATTTTATACAGAGCAGGAATATAATATTTATTTTTATATCTCTCCAAAAAATTAAATTTTTGAACCCTTCCAAAAATGGTGAAGTTATACAAAGGGTCCCCTTACCACTCATGTTTGGATTTTTTAAGAAAATAAAGTTTTACTTTAAAGAAATTTTAATTTATTCTAATATTATATTATATACAGAGCTCAAATATAATATTTATTTTTATATCCCTCCTAAAAATTAAATTTATAAACCACTCCAAAAATTTAAAGTAATTATTGTTTAACAAACTGATGGCAAAAATATTCTATTCATCGGAAAACAACGTCTTTCCTCGGGTGTCGCTTGTGCTTCACCGCAGGTTCTGTTCATCTGTACCCCCATCTCTGTTTTGCTATTTATTCGTTTATTTTTATCTCCTTGAAGCTTTTGATTAGATTCTAATCTATCATAATTTAATTTTTATTATTTAAATGACCTTTTACCAACCTGTTTAAGCTGATTTTTTTTAAATAATTTTTAACATCCTGTCAGATCCATTCAGAAAATAAAATAAGTAAAGTATTTATTGCATAATAGAACAAAATTGTAATGCTGTTGTGAATTAATAAAATTTTTCTTAATTAACAAAACGGATGTAATATGATTTAAATTAAAAAATATAAGAGATCAACCGGTACTTGTTGGAACATTAAACACATTGTAATATCCATAATTGAGTTTATTTATATATATGGTATATAAAAATTAATTGTCACAGACTTCAAATATTGTCTTTAATTGGTTTGATACCAATTTAGATAAATGTCGTTAAATTATCCTATAGGTACCTATATTATACATGTATTATGATTCTGTCCACAATGTAGTTGCTACAATTTATTACAATTCTTCCAGTGAAATAATACAAAATATGAGTGTTGGTTTTGAATTCAGTCATGATGATTTATTTTCTTATTTTTTGAGAATATTGTACCATGGATCGTTGCTAGACTTTATCCGATGGGTGAACCACGATCTAAAATCAGTGTACACATACTTACAGTTCCACTTTCATTTCCAAGTAGAAGACAATAGAACACAATAGATTATCTTATGAATTCCAAAGCGTTAAATAATTCCAAAGACGGTTGTACACCTAATTCCAATCCCGGTTCATCCCTCGACTTTATCCATAGTCGTTTGAAATATTAATATGTTTATATATAAATTTATTATTAATCAGATATCACTGACTATTTGAAGTCAATATTGATTTAAAATAAAAAATTGCCTTCGATTCCCTCTATACTTGGGAAATAACTATTATACATTCATTTTTAACGTTCCGACTATTATTGACTAACATTTCTAAGCACATATAGGGATCGATTAAAAAAAACAGCTATCGATTCTCATCTAAAACTTGAGGAATATCCATTCTAAATTGTATTTTAGATGTTGTGAATATTAATGGTAAGCCGTGGCGAAAACTTTGTGAAATCGACTGAAAATCTACAATAGTAAGTACTATTGAAGATTTGATGGTTTGGTCGTTAGTTGTTTACGAAAAAAATTGGTCTTTTGATGCTTTTAGCAGTGGTTACCATTACTTCAAAAAAATAAAAAATCAAGCTCTATTAAACCAACCAAATAAATAAATTTATAAAAATTGAAAAAATATGTACTTTTTCTATTGCAGAGTAAAGTACATTAAATTGTAATTTTACTAAAAACCTTATATAACTATATATTTTGGGCTCCCTCAAAGGTTCCTAAATAGAATATTAAACTTGATAAAAATAGGTTAAGCTATTTTCAAGTTATTTAGAACAACTAAAAAAGTATTAGAAAAAGTACTGCAAATGTTTGTGGACCGATATATACCAAAAACTAATCAGCGATTCATTTTGTTAAGTAATGATAGGTTTTCTTTTTCATTCCAACCGGTGGAACAGTGATGGAAAAACGATGGAAAAAAATTCATATTTGCTGTATAAATGGTTGCCGATATTGTAGGGATTTATCGGTAAAATCACAGACGCACCCGCAAGTATTACTTTTGATTCATTCATTGAATTCAATTTTCTTATTTTCTATTATAAATTATAGTTGTGAGTTTAAAGATATAATTAACTGTGATACTTTACCGTTTCTATAGATATTCGAAACAAGGACTCAAAATAATGGTTGTTATAAAAAATAACCATTCGTTGTCCTGATGAAGATTAAATGCTTAATAGAAACGCAGACATTAAAATTTCGATTTTCCCCCATCATATTTTATTGCCTAAAATTACAAATAAAAAAAGCTGCTTGTGTTGCGTAATTATATAGCAGGGGTGGCCACTAACCTTAACTTTTTGGGAGCCGCAAATTTATAAAACTGTTTCAAAGCAAGTATATTGTTTGGATATTAATTAATCGTTTATTAAAAAAAGACACATTTTTAATTTTATAAAATATAAATGAAGTAACATTTATTTTTTGCTCTACTTACTTATACATTACTGTTCAAATTACAATAAAAAAATAAATAACAAATTTAAATTTAGGGAACGAAGAAAAGTTCATTTTAATTACAGACAAAAGGATCAGTCGGGGCTCGAACGGGATCTTTGCATGTGTACTCAATGCTTTGTCATAAGGTTTTAACTCCATATACACTAAGATACTGATTCTGAACCAAACTAATACCTTTTTTGTCTATATGAATTATGCAATTTCTTTTAAATCCTCTCCTCGTTCATTTTTCGCAAGCCTAAGCCTTGATTCATTAATTAAACAATTAAATATTCCAGCGCCTCCCAATCGATCGCAGACCCAAGATCGAAAATAATTTTCTCTTCACCCGGGAGGCGCTGGAATATTTAGTTGTTTAATTAACTGGTCAAACTAGGTACGAAAAATGAACGAAATTAAAAGAAATTCCATAATTCATATAGACAAGGATTATTAGGTTCGAATCAATAGCCAGGAGTGTGAGTTAAATCATGATACAAATGAACATCCGATGTTTCAGGTCGGCTTCACAATCCTGAAATGAACTTTTCTTCATTCCTTCACTAAATTTGTGAAGTAATTGTCTTTACGGTCTCGTTGTGGTCGCTTTGCGGTGAAGAGAAAATTATTTTCGATCTTTGGGGTCTGCGATCGATTGGGAGGTCCTGGAATATTTAATTGTTTAATTAAAAATAAATAACATTTTACTTCTGAGAAGTGCTTTTACGAAATTTAATTTTTGTATTATTATTTTATACTTTACCATACAGGGTATGGTCAAGTATTGTAATCGTGCATGAAAAAAGTGTTTTTTTGCTTCTTTTTTTCAAATATCTTAAAACGAGCTGAAACTATTTTGATTAAAAAATGAGCTAAACCATGAGCATTTTCGGTCTACAAAAATAGCTCAATAAGTGAACATCGAAAAAATTATATTTTTCAGAGATAATAATTGTTTTGTCAAAATGTTGTTAAGTCTGGTTGTTAGTCTGTTAGTCGTGTGTGTTATCAAATTTTTGTGGGACGAGCTAGTCTATGAGATTATCTGATGTTTTTCTACATTTGATTCAATCGCAGAATAAATATTTAACATCTGAGATTTCAAATTCACTTGGTGATCCATCCGAATGTCATGCGGGCTATACGCGAAATGACGTTGGATTGTAGCTAAAAATAGATCACATCTTTTTCTCTCTTGGTCAGACTTAAGACTCCACAGACTCCAATCAGCGTAATCAACAGTAGTCTCGAGATAAATATTTTTTCAAATAAGCGCGAGATCAAAAAACATTTTATTGATTTATCAATTATTCTTTGATATATGTAATGAGAAAAATTCTAAGAACATATAGATTACTTTATTTGGAAATAAATTTTATAAGAGTACTACATTATTGAGTTCAAATGAATCTTATCTTATTATAATAATCGGCTTGTTGCGACACGCGAGTGATTTTTTTATTTAGGACAGTGCTAATGATTCGTATATTATTTAATAAGATCCTTTTAAGTGATTTTTATTTTTAAAACCCAATAATAGGTAATTCATGAAAAATAAAATTTATTAAATTTAGGATTTATTATTTTAAAACCACTAATAGTTATTCAATTAAAATTTACCATCGATTGGTAGTTTTTGGACGATGGAAGAATTGAGGATTGGAATTATCGGAAAAGGGTTTTCTACTTGATGATTTTTCCTCTTATTAAAACAAGGACTAAAGATGTGGCAAGGACACTCATGGTGGGGAAGTATCGATGTCAGAAATGCTATGGTACTTAATTCGTGTCTAAGTGGTTTTGGAGACGGACTAGAAAGTGAATTTGAATGGATTTTTGGTGAGACAGTCCAAGGTTCAAAAAAGAAAGATAATTATATCTATCTTTTTATTCAAAAGCCGAAATTTCAGAGGTTTTGAACAAGAAGGAGGAATAAACCTTCGAAACGTCGGTTTTGAATAAAAAAGATAAATATAATTATTTTTTACTTTTAATGAATCTTGGACTTCATCAAAACTCAATTCAAAATTTATTAAAATTAAGAAATTTAAATTCTTATTTCAAGACCCACATTTGCTGTTGAGCCCCCCCCTGAATTGTGTCGCCACACTATCAATTTTATACCCCACACTCTAATAATTGTATACATTTCTTGTTTACATTTATTTTACCAACATTCTCAGTTTGGAATAATAATAAACTGAAATCCAAAAAATCTCAAAACTAGGAGATTTGAGCATCTTCTTTTTGAAAATAGTTGAAATGATTTTCAAAATATCATGCTCTGGGTTTCGGATTGACAAATCTGTTTTACAAGAGAAAGAATTTAAATTTTTAGGACAAATTTGACTCCATGGGGGATGAATCCCTTCTGATATCGCAATTTAAATAATAATTTCTACTAAAATCTTAAAAATTTGTCCTAAATATTAAGATTCTATCTCTTCAAAAATATATTTGAAAAAATATTTTTAATTTGACTTTTGTGATATCACAATTTTCACGATCCCCGGGCCCCCTGTCACATTTTGTCATAAATCTGAGATGTCCTCGTAATCGTCGATGTGACGTAATTTATGGACGGCCTCTAACCTAAATAAAATTATAAATAAATATTAGGTGAACATTAAATACCAAGCGATATCTCTACTTTGATCTAAATCACTGATAAACCCGGAACGATTTTATGATTAATGATGAGCATGAGTGCATTATTCTCAGGTCGTTTTTTAAGCCGGGATTTGCTATTTTTGGTGATTTTTTTTCTTTCATCCACTCTCTCCCCCTCAAAATAGCCTCCGCACATGGAATTTTTCTCAAAGCCAGGCACATAATTGGTAAAAGGCGGTAATTAAAGCTTGAAAATTCCATCTGGATTGATCCCCAGGTTGTCGAGGCGCCGAGATGTTTTCAAACTAGTAGCTGCTTGATAATATTAGTTGGAGTCTTGTGGTTAAAAACAACTTACCGCATGTGTCGGAATGTTTTTTCTCAAATGTTTTTCTCTCTGATGCTTATTATATCTTGTAATGGTAAAAAGTTTCCAGAGAGCTTCCACCGCCAGACGTAGAGAAACATGTGTGGACGACCCGACAAGTTTTCTTTCTTCCCATTTTCATCTTCGCACAAATCATCTTAGTAGCTTTACTTATTATATAAGTTATAATTGATACTTTATGAATTATAGGTGCAGACAGGGACTCGCCCCAGCCCGTGCGTGCAAAGTCGTGGTGGTACACGACGGAGTCAAGGCCTTAAAGGCGGCCATTGACCATGAGCTAATTTATTCGCTCAGTGTCCGACAGAGTCAGCGCCATAGGTGACACTTTTAAGAACTTCGGGTACAATCTACCTTCCTATTTAACATTCATCTGTGTATATTAACGTGTATTTTACTAAATCAAAAAGTGGTTAATTACACTGTTCGACAAAAAATTTCTCCCCGTAAATCTAACAATGGATTCCAGTAGAGTTTTATTACGCTGATGATGATGCAATTTCTCAATTTTTTACAACACGTCACAGTTTTGAGATATTATGGATCAAAATGACGAAAAAGGCCATTTTGACCCACTTTCGAGTCCCGTTAAATATTAAACAACAATATTTGAAATCAAAATATTTTATTGACGTAATAGAAAACAGCTTCCTCTTTGATTTTTCAAATTACCACTTGTTTTTAGTAGCTCAATTAGAGCAGGTTATAACTAAAAAACTAAGACCTTATGTTTTTATCTATGCATGTTTTGAGCTAAAAACAAGTGGTAATTTGAAAATCAAAGATATTACTAATTTTTATTACGTCAACAAAATATTTTGATTTTAATATTGATGTTTATATTTAATGAATCGAAAATAGAGTTATATCAAAAAACTAAAACTAAGTTCAAAGGATAATAAACATAGATAAAAACATAAGTTTTTAGTTTTTTAGCTATAACTCAAGTTCTAATTGAGCTAAAAACAAATGGTAATTTGAAAATCAAAGAGAATGCTGTTTTTTACGTCAACAAAATAGTTTGATTTCAAATATTGCTGTTTAATATTTAATGGGACTCAAAATAACGTCAAAATGGCCTTTTTCGTCATTTTGATCGATCATATCTCAAAAATCTGACGTGTTGCAAAAAATCGGAAATTGGATGATAATCAGCGTATAAAACTCTACTAGAATCCATTGCTAGGTTTACGTGGGAAATTTTTGTTTAAATTTTATCGAGCAGTGTTATTTTACAATTTAATTTATAAAGTGAATCAATTGATGATGAATTCAAGTAAAAAAATAAGTTTTCAAGTGCTCTGTGACGAACTGTAAAAACACTTCACTAAATTCCAACTATGAATTTTATTGTTTTCTTCGGCTAACCCTAACTATCCACACAAAGTGCTTAGACGTTTGCTGTTAATAGTTAATGGGACTCGAAAATATGACCTTTTTCCTCATTTTGACCGATAATATCTCAAAAGTCTGACGTGTTGTAAAAAATCGGGAAATTGCATGATAACTAATCAGCCTATAAAAGTCTACTGGAATCCCTTTTTCGGTTTACAGGGGAGAAATTTTTGTTTAAATTTTGTCGAGCAGTGTTATTGGACATTTCAGTCGTAGGTATAAGCTGATCAATAAATCTAAGAATAATAATAATAAGTATAGGGTTGAAATCTTTAAGAAAATATTTGAACGTTTTTCGGCTCCCTAAGCTCCTATAAAAACTTCCCGTATCTCTTTTCTCTTGCAAAGGTGGACGATTTTTCGGTTGTTTGGTTCTTTGACATCTCGAAGAGGGGGTTGTTTTGCAGATCGCGGAAGTGGCTGGCATCAGGTCGTTTCGCCAAGGTGGCAATCGGCCCTCAGGGCCCTTTTTCCCATACGTTTCGCACGTTCTTTGACCGGTGAAGTGTTTGCCACGGTCCTGCCTGTGTCAACACTTGCTGGCTGCTTTGATCGGCCCGCCCGAGCCCTGCAGCTGCCGCCGGCCCCGTAAGCCGTGTTTGCCAAAGTAATGGGCCATCCGATCCACGTTTAAACACTTGGAAAAGTAACGAAACCTTTTGATTGCGTCCGACCTTACCGAAAAATGAATGAACGGCGGCAGACATGTTGCCCAATCTCTGCCGCTAGTTTATTAATAAAATATTTTCCAATGCCCTTCAACTGCTTGTCAAAAAGCTACCTGAATATTATAAAATCAATAATTAATTACCATTAGTTGTATTAATTAGAAAAAAAAACATATTTGGAGAAAAATATTAGAAATTGATTGCCAAGCTAAACGAAAGGGTGTGTTTTATGCAAATCCAACATTAATAGACACTTTGTCAAAACAAAATCGCCGCCGCCTTTTAAACTTCAACGGAAGCGCAGAACCAGTAGCTAAACAAAATTTTCATATTTTGTGAATAAAAATATTTATAGGCAAATAAATTGTTAACAATCGGGAAACAATCTCGCCGTTTATTTGGCCATCATTTTTCAACTTGACGATTCTAAGGAATTCTTTTTTTTTATATTATACTATTCTTGCGAAAAAAAATTTATGAATAATAAATTATATTAAAAAAAAACTAAAAAAACACTATTCTAAAAAGTACAAAATAATGTAATACATAATCAAAAAGCGTGGGGCGCAAAAATATGTACTTTTAATTAATTTCGACAAAGTGACCCACGCTTTTTAACCGACTTCAAAAAAGGAGGAAGTTCTCTATTTGACTGATTTTTTTTTTTTTTGTGTCTATGTTATCTCATTTCTTCCCCAATTATGAACGGAATTTGATGATTTTTTGCATTGGGTTCAGTCTAGCCTCCGATTGGTCCCGTTTTTTTTCATTGGTATTGGACCATTTTTGATATGTTTGTTCAGGCATAACTTCTTTGTTTATGAACCGATTTTAATGATTCTTTTTTTATTGGAAAGAGGTGCCTTAGGGGTGGTACCATATTAATTTGGTCAAGTTCTGAAGATATGATCAATGACGAAATAACGTAAATCTCCAATTCTTATGACCAAATAATCGAAATTATAATAAATAAAATCTTTTATAAAAAAATCTTAAAACATTAATTTAAAGCCCGCAAACGTTTCTGAGACAATTTCTATATTTATGAATTGAATTTTATTATAATTTTCTGATTCATTCTCCCGACGCTTTCTTTTACGAGATGCATGCAAAGTATTATATTAAGTCACTATTAATAATAACACCACTAAAAAGAGAAAAATAAAAATATAATTTTTATAAAAAAAAAAATAAAACCGACTTCAAAGAATTAGTACAACAAATAAAATAATAAGAACTTCAAAAATCAAATAAAATACACTAAAAGGTATAAAATAATTATCTTATTTAGTTACAACTAAACGACGAAATATTAAAACGAAATTACTTTTTGAAGTCGGTGCCAAACATATACTTTTTATGAATCGCACTGGACGGATCTTACTTTAGTACGTTTGGCGGGTACGCTGGCTTATAGATATAGTTTGTTTGGCACCGACTTCAAAAAGTAATTTCATGTTAATATTTCGTCGTTTAGTTGTAACTAAATAAGATAATTATTTTATACATTTTAGTGTATTTTGATTTGATATTTTGAGTTTATTATTATTTTATTTGTTGCATCTAATTTTTTTGAAGTCGGTTTTATTTTTTTTTATAAAAATTATTTTTGATTATTACACTATTTACAAGTACTCTTTTAGAAGCATGTTATTGGGGGGTCGATAGGCTAGTCGGTAGCGTGACAGCGCGAGCTAACCAGGAGACCCGGGTTCGAATCCGACTCGAGGCAGCCAGCCAAAATCTGACCCCGGGGGTAGAGACAAATTTAAAAATATATCTAGTATCGTAATTAGGCTTATGGCTAGAAGGGCCGAAAAGCAAAAAAAAAAAAAAAAAAAAAAAAAAAAAAAAAAAAAGAAGCATGTTATTTAGTTTTTTTTTAAATATTATTATTTTTTCAATTTTTAGTCTTAATTATTTTTATAGTGAAAAGTTTGCGGAATTCTAACAGAACAAAAGTCACATTGATACATAGATACATACATACATACAAGTGAAGCTAATATAAAGCGGTAAAAAGAACGTAGTGACATTTAAATAAATTATATAGTAATTTAATTTATTACTTTACCATACAGGGTATGGTCAAGTATTGTAATCGAGCATGAAAAAAGTGTTGTTTTTTTTTGCTGCGTTTTTTCGAAATATCTCAAAAATTACTGAATATAAAAACAAAATTTCACAAAGTAGTTTTCGTGAATTAAGATTAAAAGTTGATTAATTTTTGATTGAAATTGTATACCAAAAATTACGAGAGGAGCGAGGGTTAAAAAATTAAAATTATAAAATTTTCAAAGTAAAAAGCCAAAAAAAAATATGAAATATACTGTAAAATGAGCCTATAATAAAAAAGAGTTATTATTCATTAGGAGGTTTAAAAAAAAGATTGAGTTTTGTTAAATCTCCTGAAGAAGGGCTTGGTAACCCGAAATATGTATAGAGATAAATAAAAAATCTCCAAAATATAATTAAAAAAAATTAATTTTTTTAATTTTTTATTTCCTCTTTTGTGAAACACCACTACCAGTATAACGCGTCAAAAAACTCCTTTGTTTAATATGTTTCGCTATAAACCAACACCGCTTTCCCTAAATGTTATTAATAATTTTTAAGTCTATAATTTTTTTATAATATTTAAAAGTGAATTTTAATTTCATTAATTTAAAAAGTCTGACTGATTTAATGAGCTTTCCTGAGATGTCGTGGCTAACTTTGCGCTTTTCTTGAATTAATATTTAAAAAAAATTCTATTCAATAATTAAATTAATTAGTAGTTTTAATTTATTTATTTTTATGTAAGTATTTTAGAATAAACATTCCTTATTAAATAATTATAGCTTTTTTTTTTTAAATATTTAACAAAAATTGTCGCGAGCTCTCAAAAATGACGCCGCGAGCTAACGGTAGTTAAAAGATTACAAATTATATAATAATTAAGTTTTGGAAGATTCTTTTAAAAAATTGAAATTTAATTTTAAAAAAATCCCAAATTTTGTGATTTAAAAATTAAATTAAATTATGGAACGAAGAAAAGATTTTTATATTATAGACAAAAAGATCAGCCGGGATTCGAACCCGGGATCTTCGCATATGCGCTGCGATGCCTTTATAAGGGCCTTAGTTTTTATCCTCTTGGGCACTGTTCCCGAGTCGGAGGCGTTTGGATATATTATTATTTATTTTTTACTGAATTTTGAAATAATTGTCGTAAATATCTATAACACTTTCCAATTTGTTAACGTTTTGAATAACGAAAACAGAAATGTCTTCATTATTCTTCTATCTTGGAGGGAGAGAGTGTTAAATGTGTGACAGTTAAACATTTTCAGAATATTTCCCTCCTCCTCGGAAAGAATATGAATCTGTTCACCAAAATGTATTGTTCATTTGAAATTTGAATCTATATAACATGTTGTAAATAGCGTGTGGCTTAAAAATAACCCACGGAAAGATTGCGTCAAGCAAACACATTCGGATAAAAAATCGAAGGGACCATTTTTTATTTTAACGAGCATCATCAGTTTTCTATTCCGGGACATTTTTCCGCTTTAATGACAAACAAAATGTCAACACATCTTAATTTTCTGGTTTTTATTTGTTGAATTGGCTGTTTTGAGTGAACCGAGACGAGCCGGGTTACAGATGACTTGGGTTTGGGGAGGGGGGGTTCAGAGGGGACGGATGGGGGTGGCTTTCCCAATTCCAAGGGATCTTTCTACCCCCACTGGGCCTCAAGCCACCTCTGCGTTTTGCTTGTTTTGTTATCAAGCCAACTTGACGGGTTCCCTTAAATCCATCCGCCCCCCGCACAACAACAGTGAACAACAGTCACAATCCATGATCTATAGAAGCCTTTTTTTTATTCTCAAAAGAATAATTTTTTCATATCTCAATCATTTTATTAGGGGCGACTGTGTGTCAGTGGTTAGAGTGTCGGGCCTCTGACCTGAAATACGCTGGTTCGAAACCGAGTCTCGGCAGATATTTGCAGTCGCCTCCTCTTGGAAAGCAATGGCAAACCTACGAAGAGTATAATTGCCTAGTAACCTCTCCAAACTAGCCGTTCCGAACCGGCGTTAAGAATTAGGTCCCGAATATCTGTGTAAAACAGCTAAACACACTCAGCTACTAGGTATATGTGGAGAGGAGCCAAAACGTCAGGGAGACCTGACATGGCAATTAAAGAAGAATCTTTTATTAATTTTAATAAAATATTTCCTAGACTAATGACCCAGTGACCCCCCCCCTCCCACTTACAAACTATTTTCAATAAAATTCTATATTTCTTGCAAATTTTTGAGGCTGAAAATTTAATGTTTTTAAAATAATTAACCCAGAAGATTTGAGTATCCTTTTCATTGGAAAAATTAAACTATGAGACTTTCTTATTTAAAAAAATTTCCTGGAATATCGTCATAAACTGACCTTAATACTCCCTTATCGTTAGGATGACGAAACATCTCGTATATATTCAAGTTTATTTTTTACTTTCATTTTCCTAAGTTCAAGTAATATTTTTGTTAAATTTTATTATTCTTTTTGCTGAATAAAAATATTTTTAAAAATGTTCCATAATTATGCATCAACCTAATAGATAGTAGACAATCGGCTTATTCAGACATTCACTAATTATTGGTAAGTGGTTTTTGGCACTACGCAGTCTCGTGGCCAAAAATATAACTAAACTACTCGGGTCAGCTGCACAACTATCAATCATGCCGAGGATAATTTTTCAAAATTGAGATGCCGAAGAATATTTAAATAAAGCACTCAATATTGCATAAGATAGTAAACAACAAACTAATAATCTATCTTGTTTGTTTGTTTGTTTTTTTAATAATTTTATTTATACAATAAAAATAAATATGACCCGATTGTGTTAGTTTTTATTTTGACCACCAGTCAGCGCTGTTTACCAACGGATCGATACCAATTATCAACATTGAATTTTACACAAATAGATCATTTCTAATATAACCAATAGGAACCCTTGATTCTTTTAGTTGAGAAGTATTGGAAATTGTTAGGACATCGGGGTTATAATCAAGTCCCATGGCGTGCACAAGTCGTGTCAGATTTTTTTACTGTAAACGCTTAAATTGAAATGAATGAAGAATGAGACTAATTGGAGAAGAGTGTCTGATGGTTAAGCCTACCCTTTCCAATAAAACAGATGACTTTCTTTTACAAATATTTTAACCTTTCCGGAAATAAAATACGACATAAGCTTGTCAAGCTGAGTTATTTCTCCTTGAAACCATGAAGCCTCAAAGAAGTGGACCGACATCTTTACTTAGTCATCAGTTGAGATGAAAACTCTCTAATCCACAAAAACCTATTCCCCCCACTTATAATATTAACATAATTTGAGACAACTTTAAGCTACATATTCAAGACAAAGAAAAACATATTATCTGTGTGCCACACAACCTTCACAGCATCGTCTTTGAAATCATCCTCTCAATTCAAATTTGTCTTACGAAAATCGAATGGCTAGAAATAAAGTTTTATTTCCGGTGAACTAATTTCAACCATAATCTTGCACTATTACTTTTTCTATAGGTACTTAAATTTAGTTTAAAATTTCTTTACTCTATGACTTACATCACTACTTGCCTAGATTTAGGCGTTTTATACGGATTCGCATGGCCTTTAACTCCTCTCTTTAATATTACATTCGGAATACAATTTTTAAGATTTAAAAAAAAAGCTGACGTGTTCTGATGTGGCCATCCACTTGACTTACCATACAAGCTGGCCCCTGACTTATATTTAATATTTAATAAAATTATTTATAATCATGTAGGGGGGGGGTTAGTTTTTCATTTTTACAAGAAGAAACAAAGAGATTGTCTTCTGCTTGATGCAAATAAACATATACACACTTATATATCAAGATGGATTTATATCTGTATATATATATTATTTATTTGATTTCCAGAGACCATAGTTTCGAAGACTTGGTACTACATCATCAGATCTTTCTTCAATTATAAATGTTTTTCATGGAGTCAATATCATATGTGACTCCATAACATGTGAAGAAAGACGATGATGAAGACAAGTCTTCGAAACTATAGTCTCAAACAAATAAATAATATATATATACAGATATATCATCTTGATATATATGTGTATATGTTTATTTAAATCAAACGAAGTGTCTACTTGTTTCTCTTTGTGAAGTAACCCCCCCCATGTTATATAATTTTGTCAATATTAAAATATAAGTCAGGGGGCAACATATGTGGGAGTCAGTGGATGACACATCCTTTTAGTCTTTTTAAATTATATTCAGATGTAATATTAAAGGAGAGGTTAAAAGGCCATGCGAAGATAAAACATAAATCAAAATGATGATGCCAAATAACAGAAACAAAGATTTAAACTAAACTAAGTACCTATAGAAAAAGTAGTGCAGATTATGGTTGAAATTAGTTACCGGAAATAAAACATTTCTAACCATTCATTCATGAACAGAATTGAATTGAAGAATGACAACTAACATTTTTAGTATATGTTTTCTTTACTCTAGGTATCTATACGTATCTCAAATTATGTTAATGGCCAAGTGGAGGCCATGCATGATATTCAAGTAGATGTCGGTCCACTTCTTGAAGATTCATGGTTTCAAGAAAATGTAACATTTAAGCTTTATGTCGTATTTCGAAAATTAAAATGACTAGCCAAAAAGAAAAGTCGAGAATGGAAAACAACACCATCAGACACTCTTCTAGATTAGTCTACATTCTACATTCTAGGCACAACAAAAAATCGAGCACGGCAATACGCCATGGAACGACAATTATACAGCATTTACTTTCACAAATCAAAGAGGTTCTATGATTATATTAAATGATCAATTATATTAAGTGTGTTAAAATCAGTAGTATCGATCGATGATGGCCGCCAAGCACAATCGGTGCATTTGCGCATTATATAAACAAGAATTATTAAAACAAACAAACAAGCAAGATAGGTATTAGTTTAAAATTGGTTTGCCGGAAAGCAGCAGAATTTTTAATATTGAAGGAACAATAAAGAGTGTA
>JALMQS010000128.1:0-19358 GCA_024734495.1 Forficula auricularia
CTCTCTCTCTCTCTCTCTCTCTCTCTCTCTCTCTCTCTCTCTCTCTCCCTCCCTCCCTCTCCCTCTCTCTCTCCCTCCCTCTCTCTCTCTCTCTCTCTCTCTCTCTCTCTCTCTCTCTCCAATATAGAGATTATTTCAGAGATCCTAAATGAAATGAATGGAAAAAAGAAAATCCCAGGGGTCTCATTAAATTCTTTTTATAGGTGCATATTTCCATCTTTATTGAAACAAAAAAAATTTTTTTCTTTAAATTAGATTTTGATTTCAAACAATAAAATAGTCTCCTTATTTAATCCCTCTAAGAGATTATATTTTGAATGAGTAATTACAATTTAAAGCTCATTTCTGAATCTGTTTTTAAAAATATGAGAGAAAACATTTCTATAAATCTGCTTAATAATTTTTCTGATTCTAGTCTTTAATTGAGTTCTTTGTTCTTTGAGTAAACTATTTAAAAAATATTTATAATTTGTTGTTTATTCAATTTGTTTTATTGATTTTTTCATATATAGCCATATTTACTGAATTTTTGAGGCAAATTATGTTCATCAAAAGGCTGAGATACCAAAAATGAGATGATAATATTCATATTCGTGAAGAATCCAGTTGAATTAAATATTTATTTTGTAGATAAAAAATTTCCCATTTGATATTTAGCATCTGATTTAAGATAGTTTCTTTCATTTGATAATTTCCCATACCTCATTAAAATAGAATTTAAAATAAAAGCTCATCCAGGAGAAGGAAATATTCTGTAAAAAAATACTATAATTTAAATGTATTGTTCTGAGTGTAACATCTTTATAGTTAAGTGTATTGCAGAATAAAATGTGTGCCTTATTCAATATATAATTTAAACTTTGGGACTGCCTTTGTTAAAAAGATGCAAGTGCCTGTCCAGGCCAAGAGCTTGGGTATTCAACTAAAAAATAGAAAATTTTTACCAAGTTTGTTGTGATAAAGACAAATGAAAAATACAACCATATATAAAATTAAGGTTGAATGCTATTATCCAAATTGCTGCCAAATTTTTGTTGAAGCACAGCCAAGCAAAAGAGCAATGAAAACACTTCAATAAAATACTGCTCAAAACAAACAGCCAAGGGATCTGAAAAAGTTAAGCCATGATCACAAAATGCTTCAAGGGAGCTGATAGAAATTTCAAGGAGCTATATCAGATGCTCAATCTATGTTTTTGGCTATATAATGTTTGATATTTTCCCCAGAAGGGGGTTTGGGGGGCGCACAAATGAAAGATTATCGAATAACTCCTAAACTATTAACCCTACGGCAAAATGGTGATAAAGTAAACAAAGTTGTTGGGGATGTGATTTCTTTGACTTTTGTTTAAAAAAATTTCAAAAACCATCCAAAAAGGGGGAGGAGAGGTGAAAAATGTAAGTCTTGCTCCTGGAGCAAACTCAATCCAAACTTGTGTACATACCCTTGTCTCTGGGCCTCTAGAGAGAGTTAGAAGTGCAAAAACTAACCACCCAAAATGGGGGAGGGTCAAAAAATGAAAATTCTTTCTTTTGGACCAAACTCAACCAGAGTCCAGAGGGCTAGGCGGGGGTGCGGGGTCCGAGGTGGATGGGGTGCTGGTGGTGGTGTGAGGGCTGGGGTTGGGCACGGGTGCATGGTGCGGGAGCTGGAGGGTTGTGTCCGTGGGTTAGGGTGCGGATGGGGTGGTGGGGTGGAGGCTGGGGTTGGGTATGGTCCGGGAGGTGGGGGTGCTGGGTGGGTTTCGGGGTGGGGGTGGGGGAGAGGGTGGGGTTCGTGGGCTGGGGGTCCAGGGGGCATGCCCCCTGGCTAGCAAGAGGGCCGCCGAAGGCGGGCCTTGCAGCTAGTATTTAGTATTTTTATAAATAGACAATTGTACAAATTGTCTTGGTGACCAGATTACCCTTAAATCAGAAATAATTATGAAAATTTATTTTCCTCTAAAAATTTTTCATAAACATTCGAAAAACAATCCATATCTGACCTTTTATTAATCGAATTTTTGTTATTTAAAATTTCGATCATTTCCAAAATTAATCTTTTTATCTAAAATTTGGGGATTAGCAAAGGTACACTTGCAATAAGCAATAATTTCAATAA
Source organism: Forficula auricularia (assembly GCA_024734495.1). Classification (NCBI taxonomy): domain Eukaryota; kingdom Metazoa; phylum Arthropoda; class Insecta; order Dermaptera; family Forficulidae; genus Forficula; species Forficula auricularia. The sequence goes on from JALMQS010000128.1 coordinate 2,101, forward strand.
TGTATGGAAACTTGTAAAAAAATTAAAAATGATTTACTATTCAATAAAGTTTTTATTTGGTGGCTCGATTTTTTTGCACCGCAGTGTAGTTTGAAAATATGTTAAAGCTAAAAGTTTTTATTGATAATATCCTAACATGATATTTATTTTATGACTAAAGAGTTTAAAATAATTAAAAGTTTAGTGTTTATAAATTTATGAAAACGTTTGGTTGAAAATAAATCTAGATTGTTTTATAAAAGATTTGTATATTTTTAATATCAAATTATATTAATATTTAATTATTTCCTTAAGGTAGTTCTTTCGCGACAATTCACAGAAAATTTTTTAGCCTCGTAACCACTCTATACATATGAACGGTGCTAAAATTTTAGGTTATGTTTTTTTAACGTGACTGTACTTTTCACACTACTATATCCTCTTTATGAATGGATCGTTTCCAAGCGATTGATCTTATATCCCCTCCACTAAAAATAATAGCCCAAATATGTTTTTGTTTTTTTATTTTTTATCAAAACTAAGAGGTAAATAATTTCAATTTTTTTTTTTAAGTTACTCCGAATATACACTACGGTGCATAAAAATCGAGCCACCAATAAAAACTTTATTAAATAACAAATTATTTTTAAAATTGTTATAAATAACCATTTAATTTGTTCTATTAACTCTTAGGGCCAGTTGTATGTCGGTTGGTAAACTCTTTTTAAACTTTGGCAAAGGGTAAATCCTTAGAATTCACCCTGTGCCCAGTGGGATGGCCAATCAGATGAAAGTGCCTGTCATCTGATTGGCCATCCTACCCGGCTCAAGGTGAATTTTAAGGTTTTATCCTTTGTCAACGTTTAAAAAGTTTACCAAACGACATAAAACTGGCCCTTAGACTAACTTATTCAATAAATAATGTTGATAATTTTTGAATTTTAAAAATAAAATAAATAAATATAAATTAAAAGATACAATTATAAATTATCATACTTTGTTAATATCACTTTAAATTTAAATAAAGTTTGAATAAAAGATCAAATTCATTTGAAATATCAATAAAATGAATCGTTTGTAATTAAGCATCATTGAAAGAAAGATAAAGTATAAAAAATGGATATTTCTGGTTCAAGCATTTCAAGCTGGGTGCCTAATTAATCAAGGGATAAGTCAACTAAAAGTCAATAAGCAATAATTTCAATAATGTATGGTTACTTGTAAAAAAATTAAAAATGATTTACTATTTAATAAAGTTTTTATTGGTCGCTCGATTTTTTTTGCATCCCAGTGTATTATTCTAACAAATATTAGTTTTTCATCAAGATGGTGAATGTCCTTCAATGAAAAAAAATAAAATAATGATAATTTTCCCACAATTTCCCAATCTACCATATATCAAAAATTTCATTTTTAATTACAATTATTTCATGTTTGGTGTGTTAAATCGTCTTCAAATTTTAACAATGTCTTTATTATGCTTTTAATGAATTATATTCCAAGTTTCGAAGACTTCTTGAATTTTTGCATTTGTGAAAGAACTACCTTAAGTAGTAAATAAAAAAACTTTACCTTTTTGACAATATCCTGGCGCGGACTCAGAGTAGTCATTGTTCTAGGTATAGGATTTTCAAAAGTACATGACATTATATTAAGATGATCAAGTGATGAATGGGTTTGAAAGAGAGGTTTGCCTCTATGCAATTCAAAGGCAATGCAACCCACTGACCAAACATCACAAGGATAAGACCAACCAAGCTGAAACAAAAAAAAAAAACAATATAGCGATTAAAAAATGCAAAAAATACAGAGCTAAGAAGTCTTGTTGTCAAGTGGTCTGTCAGTGAATTCTTTAGTTGAAAAGAGTAGTATCAAAAAGAATAATTTTGTTTGTTTTTCCTAATAAAAAAGCAAATTTGAAACATCAAAGCTTTATATTTTTTAGTTGAAGCTTTACTGATCATGAGGATGTTCAGAAACGAAGTTTTTTTCGGTTTCGATCAAGCATCGCTGAAATACACATTGCCTGATCAAAACGAAATAAACAAAAAATTGTTTCTAAATAGTAATTTGAATTAAAATATAGAAAAGATAAAGAATTTTAAAACTAAAAATCAATGTATTTGAAGTATTCGAACTTCAAGTAGATCAATACAAAATTAATTTGTTGCGACGTTTCGTCTCTTTTATTGTTGCATTTTTCTTGCTCATAAATTAATTGTTTCGTGTCAGTCTTATCTTGTTGGAAAATGCAGATAGTTGATCAATCAAAATTGATATGAAATACATTAATTGGTTGGTACACGCATGATAATTTTAGAATGTCTTTTAATGATAAAATTATCAAGCAATTACCAGCCACTTAATGTATTTATTTTATATCAATCCTGATTAAATTTCAACAAAAAATACTTAAGGACGTTTCCTAATAAATCGATTATCTTGCAATCCTTTTAAAACTTTGAATACACATATTTATAAGGGTCCTTTATAAGTATAAATTTTTTTTCAATAGTCCTTGCGGCACTAAATTTATAAATATTGACCATTGATATTTGCATCTTTAACATACGAACCCTATCCCGATTGATGTTAAAGCGACTGTTTCATTAAATAACAATCGTAATTTCCTTGATTATATTTTGAAAAACTGAGAATCTTTAACTGAAGATATAACAAATATTTTACTGTTAAAATAATTGTATCAAGCGGTATTCGTTTTGTATGAAAAAGGCATGGCAAGTAAGAGATGTCGACTTGACAACGTCGCACTAAAATCACTCAATTTTTCCATATCTAAACAACTTCTGCAGCTGGTGCATTTGAGATGTTTAGGTAATTCTCTCAACCTAACTATACTGTTCTCATCTGGAATTTTGCATTGAGCTATTTCATGAAGTGTTTTTTTTTATTCTTTGTCTTTTAGCGTCGGTAAGAATGCAATGTTGCCAGATCCAAGAAACAACGCAGTGAAAATATTTTTGCCTTTCTGCGCATGTGATAGTAGGGGAAAGAGCGAACTGCATCTGAGCTATATTAGGGAACGTCCTTAATAAATAAATAATAATAAGACTGACATGAAACAATCAATTTAAGAGTTTGAAAAAAAAATCAAATAAATGAGATGAAACGTCGCAATTTAATGAATTTTGTTTTGATTTACCTGAAAACTTGTGAACCCATATTTAAAATTTGAAAAAAGAATGGACACGAATCATAAAATTTCATATTCTAAAAAAAAAGAAAAGATTTTTAGAAATATTTATCGCTAAAAATGTTTATATGTCAGCAAGTAAATAAGAAAGATAGATCATTTTGAAAAATTATATATTTAAAAAAATGTAGCAAAGAATTAAGAAATGTTCAGTTTATCATTCAAATTAATTATAATATAGGTAATAATTGATATATTAATGAAACAAAAGTAGGAAAAATGTTTTAATATGTAAATATGTCATGCTGTTTTTTTTTATTTTTAATTATTTTGATAGTCAATAGTCCATTACCTTCTAGTCGCCAAAGTTACAAGTTAATTGTGAATCGAATCCGATGGTTACCTCAAGAATGACCTCTGGAGGCCTATAGTGCCTCGTGACCACCACAGTACTGTGATGATCATCTTCTCCTGTAGCTGAACCAAAATCAATGACTCGAATATCGGCGCGCTTGACCCGACGCTGATGTTTTCTCCTTTGAGGATTGTACCACTCCACCCAACTCGAATCGACAAACAGAATATTCTCGGGCTTAAGGTCGGTGTGGACGATTTTGGACTGGTGCAAAAAGTCAACAGCTTGGCTTAATTGATAGAGGATCTCGCGGATGTCATCTAATGGATATGGCGCAAAACGATTCTTTTTCAAGAAATCATAAACGCTCATGCCGAGAAGTTCGAAGGCGATGCAGACATGTCCATGATACTCGAACCAATCCAACATGTGGACACAAAGGGAGTGGCGTCCCTCGGGGTCCAACTCACGAATTTTAGTTAAAGTATTCACCTAAGAATCAGCAAGAGGGCGGAAGGGCTCAAATCGCAGTTTGTTTTTTTAACCACATAAACGATACCTTTTCTTCAATCAAACATACAACCAACTAAATTAATAACAAGTTATCCAAATCAATTTAACCAAGCCCCTTTTTGGAATAATTAACTAATCCTAGAGGATAGCAACTTTTTTTTATCTCCCCGAGGATATTAAGGAAGTGAATGTTTTGTTTTTCAATGAATTAATTCTCTTTACTCATGAAGACTAAGAATTTTAAAATTTAAGAAAAAAAAACAATTAAAAAAAATGTTTATTTTTTCATCGATTTAGAATATATTAGCAAATGTGTTTGTTGAATTACCAAATAGCAAGCAAAAAACAAGACCAAGAACCCTGTAAATATAGAAAGTGAATTAGGAAGAATAAGAATAAATGATTGGTTTGTAAATATATATTTTATTTATATAATTAATTATCTTCCATCTTCTCTCTTGAAGATCTTCATCTTCTTTATTAAAGTCACTCGAAGTTGACTATAATAAATTTTTTATAAAGAGAGAGAGAAAAAAAAACAATTAGTTAAATTCGTAGAGATTTTGAAACATTAAGTAATATTGCTTTTTCTTTTTTTTTTTTTATTTTCTTCAAAAGGGATATTTTGAAAACAAACGTTTCGGTTGAAACCATCTAGATTAGATCTCTCTGATGAGATATTCCTATAAGAATAGACAACGATTTGAAACCCCATTCTTGGAGTCATTTTCAAGAATTGTATTGTATTCATTTAGAAATATTTCAAAAATAACTAATCTAGGTGATTTCAATAGAAAACTCTTCTATTAATTAATAACGCGACCTCACATCTAAAAATTTGCCATGCCAAATAGTTTTTAGTCAAAATGCAATTTTTTATTAGAGAATTGATAGATTTTTTAAGAAATTATATAAATATACGAAAGTTGTACTAAGTCACGCCATTTAGAAGCTATTATGAAAATTTTGAAATTAAAAAAAATCGCGTATTTCTTTTGAAACTATAAATAACTATACATGGAGATTCAAAACGAATATAATTTTTTTTTTTTAAATTGTTAGGGATGTCATTTTAAGCAAAAAATGTTATATGAAAATAGATCTTTTAAATTTTATAGATATACAGTTGATCAAAATTTTATTTAGAATATATACAAGTGTTCAATGTACATACATTTGATATATACACTTAACAATGAAAACAACAAATAATTAATATTGTTAATAAAAAGAGAAAATAACATCTTTAAGGTAGTTGTTTCGCGACAATACTAGCAAAACGTTAATGCTAGAGTATATAGAACAGACAATAAGGATTCATAATTCATAAGCCCAAAACTTTTTGCTGTTTATGTACCGATTCTAGCCAATCCCGTGCTCGTTTGACAAATCTGGCACCATTGTAAGAGATTGAATATTTTTATATTAAAAAGACAGATAAAATACATTTTATAAGTTAAAAAAATTTCTATAAAAATCGTTTTGTTATTTTTTAACAAAGTAATCAACGCCTACGTTACACCTTATGAAAATTATAATTTTGAAAAAATCTAGCGAAGCGCGCTTTATACATCTGTCGCTGGTTAAATAAATGCGCTGTTGCCAAATTGTTTTTAGTGTAAATTTTTTTTTATACATTTTTCATTCATTATTATCTCAGAAACTGTGTTGTAACTATGAATCAAAATTGTCTTAAAATATGTATTGGTTATTGTTTAATGTTGGTTTAGTTTTTTGAACCAACTTTGAAAAAAAAGGAGGTTATCAATTCAACGGAATGTCTGTTTTTATAAAAATGGTAAGAAGAGTTTCATAATTATAATTAAATATGTATGTAAATTTTCCGATATCCCTTATAGTGCAATGTATAAGCCTGAAAAACTCTATTTTCAAAATTTAATATCTCCGGAACTATATTGATCATAAATTTCGTTTTGCCACCAATCGATGGAGAAGTAGTTAAATAATAATCTGTCTAAATTTTAAAAAAATCCTAAGAAAACCCATTTGGCGGAACAACTACCTTAAGGCTGCCTAAAAGAACTCAATAGCAGTGTCGTAATTAACACTTGCCAACAGTTGTAATGTGCTTGTATAATTGGGATGTGCTACTCAAATTGGCAACAACAATGTGATAGTACGGGCCTATGATTTATTGACTCGCGGTGTCAAGCTTGAATGTGACCTCAAGGAGCACATTTTTATGAGTTTTTCGACCTTTTGTTTATATATCAAAATAAACATCAATATTGTGTGATATTTTTATTGTTAAATAAATATTAAATGTATGTACATGTCACACCTAATTTGGGAATTGTCAATTTCTGGAAATTTTGTCGAGTATGGGAATTAAGAAATGTCATTGACACTTTCAATAAGTAAAATTTATCAATTATTTTAAACATAATATGTTAACTTTTATTAATAGATCAGAGATATTTAAGTGACATCACATAATCCGAAAATATAAAAATGTAATTTTTAGTAAATACATTAATTATACTCTTGATAATTATTAAACAAAAGTTTTATTTTTTAAATAAAAAACACATATAATTTTGATATGTACTTTTTTAGTTTAGATGAATAAAATATTAGATTTAAATAGTTTGCATAAAACTACTGCTACAGTGGGTGGCCAAATTATTATACTCAAATGATTTTTATCGAGTAAATTTATTTTATTCAAACTTTTCAAATAATTTAGTAGTAATCTACTCCAATAACCCTTTTGGACTGGTCTGGCAACTCGCCAGAACTCAACCCGATCGAAAATGAATGGGCGGCCCTAAAAAGATAAAATAATTACTAATAAAAGGGATTTAATAGAAAATATTATTAAAGCATGGCACAATACGCCCGCATTTGAAGAAATAGCCAAAAAATGCATTACCAGCCAGCATATGCCGTAGCGCATACAAAATAGAATTCGAAAGGGAGGATTCACTAAATATTGAAATTGTATTTGTATTATTATTGAATTTGTATTGTCCTAAGCTAATAAACCTATAAAGATAAAAATTGAAACGATATTATGAGTTTAATAGTAAGCTAAACCCTTAAAAACGTATGAAAGATATAATTTATCAAATGAGTATAATAATTTGGCCTACCAATGAATATATAATACCATTTGGTCTTGAGGAAAAGTAGTAAGAAAATATTAAAAAAATGAAAAAAAATTTAATTAAAAATAAATTTGTACATCAGGAAAACTTTTTAATTTCTTATAATCCAAAAGTCTGAAATTTATTTGGTTTTTAAGGAATTTGGTGTTGGTACTTGGTGAAACATTTTTTATCCAATAATTAAAATTTATTTCCTTATGAAAATTTTTCTTGTTTAAAATACAAATGAATCATCTAAAATTGTGCATTTAGATGTATTTGTGAAGAAAAATTTTAGAAACTAAGTAGGTTATAATGAAAGGCAGTCCAAATTCGAATTCCGACGTTTCAGAGACCTTCTCTCTCCCTCTTCAGGATAATGAATAGATATTGATGGGTGTATATAACTCTGCTCCCATTTGTCTCTCTTTTCAGTGATAACAATAATATTACAATACTTTTCACCATTATATCATAAGTGTACTTAGTCAATAACTATTCATTACCCTGAAGGAGAGAAAAGGTCTCCGAAATGTCGGTATTTGAATAAAAAATTTAAATAATTTGGACTGCCTTTCATTATAACAAATACTAGTTAAAGGAATCGTAGAGAGCTGGACGGACATGACTTTAAATTAAATACAAAGTTTTATTTTATCTTATAATATCTGATAGTACATAATAAAAAATTTCTTTGTTCAATTTGATTCTTTTAATTATTTTGACAGGAAATAACTACATTGTTTTAAAAACTTTATGTTTTATATTATTTGATAAAATTGAGTGATTTGTAGGGATACTGTTTGAAAATGGTTTTTCTCTTAGTCAAAACTCCAGACAAATAAGTTTAATAAATGAGCCACTGAAGAAGTTGCAAACCAGCAACGAAACGTTTGGCGTATTTAAATAAAAAACTTTGTATTTAATTCAAAGTCATGTCCAACTCCCTACGATTCCTTTAATTATTAATAATGGACACGAATAATGAAATATAAAATAATAGGTAGGTTTCACAAAAATAAAAGATCTGATCTGAAACCTATCCATTACTTTATATTTTAAAAAGTTTCTAAAATTTTTTTTACTTTATTTAAAATGTTTCATCAAGAAGCCACACCATTCTCTCTTAACAAAAATGAGTATAATAATTTGCCTACCCACTGTAGATTTAAATCGTTAATGACATTTCGTAATTACGGAAATAGCAAGCGATGTGTTAATTAATTTTTCAATTAATATATTAAAGAATAATTAACATATTAAGAAGAATTGTTTTTGATCGCGTTTTTAAACAAGATATATATATTATTATATATTGGTTATTGTAGTCTGCTGAATCTTAAATCTGGACCAAGATCGTTAATATGTTAATTATTCTTCAATATATTAATTAGAAAATTATTTAACTTCATTATTTCACAAAGAGAAACAAAGAGGCTGTCCTCTGCCCGATGCAAATAAACATACACACATATATATCAAGATGATATATCCGTATATATATTATTTATTTGTTTGAGACTATAGTTCCTAGCCCTCCAGCAGTGACGAAAGAACACCAAGTTTTCAATATCCATATGATATTGACTCCATGAAAAACATTTATAATTGAAGAAAGACTGATGATGAAGACCAAGTCTTCGAAACTATAGTCTCAAACAAATAAATAATATATATATAGATATATCATCTTGATATATATGTGTGTATGTTCATTTGCATCAAGCAGAGGACAACCTCTTTGTTTCTCTTTGTGAATCAACAACTCTGCTACTCTCGGCAAAACAAAAACTTTTCAAATTTCATTATTTCAAGTCAGAAATATATAAATTCAGATATTATTTTCATTTAAAATCTGACAAAAATCACCTGCATTCGATTCGAGATCGAATCAAATATAGGAAACTTATGATGTGTTAGTTAATTCATGAATTCGACAAAATATTGCCATTTTCCAAAATTAGACGTAACATAGATATTTCTTAATAAAAGTTTGATCAGCTGTATGTTCATTTTTTTGCTTAAAATGACCTAACCAACAATTTCAGTTTGTTTTTTGTCTCGTTGAGAATTACCCTGTCTAAGGTAATTTGAGAATGTTATGAAATGAATAAATTATACTTTAAGGATTGGTGGAATAAGATTTTTTGATATTATTCTAAGACCTTGGAATTGATGAAAAATAAAATATTTATTAGAGATCTAATTTATGGAACAAGTTGCCACCACTAGGAATCTCTACTTTATTAAATAATCACTTACCTCGATTAGACCAGCATGACGATATCTTTTGATATTCTTTATGATCTTGAGAGCAGCATCCTGGTGCTCGTTATTCTTTTTTCGATATACACGATAAACTTGTCCGAAGCTGCCTTTCCCTAAGGCATCATATATACGCCATCCATTAAGGGTTGGTTTATCGTATTTCTTGCGCCGTCCGTCACCATCTTCATATTGAAGAATTTTCTTAATATCTAAATGATGATTATATTCCCCGTCGCTGGATGTTTCCGAGTCCGACCGGTTTTTTCGTTTGTCTTCTCTCGGTGTTCGAGACCGATGTTTCCGTTCGTCTCCTCGAGATAGATGTTTACGATCCTCTCCTCTGCGTGATCGAGATCGATGTTTTCTTTCATCTTTTCTGCGAGATCGCGAACGATAGTCGTTTTTTGTTGAAGTTTTATTTGCGGTTTGTGAACGAGATGGACTAGAAGATGAGTCTCGGTTGTGACCACGACGGCGATGGCGTCTTCGATGATTTCGATTACGACTTGAGGAAAAGTAACCATTGGAACTCCCAGAAGTCACATCATGGGACCGATCTGGTTCTCTCTCTTTCGGCATTTTGAAATGAAATTCTGAAACAAAAAAATAAAAGATTCTTTAGAATACAGAGTAACAAAAAAATCAATTGACTTGATTTAGAATAAACATTTCGTAGCCTTAGGGCCAGTTGTATGTCGGTTGGTAAACTCTTTTTAAACGTTGACAAAGGGTAAAACCTTATAATTCATCTTGTGGCCGGCGGGATGGCCAATCAGATGACAGGCACTTTCATCTGATTGGCTATCCCGTCAAACACAATGTGAATTAGAAGGTTTTACCCTTTGTCAACGTATAAAAAGAGTTTACCAACCGACATACAACTGGCCCTAAGAGTGTAAACCTGCTAACTCACAACAAGGATATTTTACAGGCCAGACAAAAAAACAAACAAAATTTAACATTATTGTATAGGAAAGAAACTACATATTTTTCACATTTTTTTCTACAACTTATGATCGTACTTTTAAGTAGCAGTTTTACTTGGACGATGCTGCATCTCTTTTTCTTTCGAACAGTATTAATAAATTATATGTCATGTATCATCATCATTGAGTATACAGTCCTAAGACTGGTTTGATGCAACAATCCTTCTCCACTCGACTCTGTCCCCCGCCAGCTGTTTGACCTCTCTAAATGTCTGGCATCCCATATCCCCAATTATTTGGTTGAAATATTCTAATCTGGGTCTTCCCCTTCCCCACCTCCCCCTCCAAGATATCCCTAAGCAGTCCCCCATGTCTCAGTGTGTGCCCGATCATCTGACCTCTTCTCTTCTTCAGACTCTTCCACAACGTTCTTCTTTCTCCGATTCTTCCAAGAACTTCTTCATTTGTAATTTTATCCATCCATTTGATATTCATCATTCTTCTGTAGCACCACATTTCGAAAGCCTCTAATCTCTTTCTCTCCGCTTTTCTAATTGTCCAGGTTTCACACCCGTACATGGCTATGCTCCATACATATGTCTTCAATAGCAACTTCCTGTTTTCTAAGCTGATTGAGGAGGAGCATAGTAGTTTTTGTTTTGAATTAAACCCCATTTTTGCTTGGGCAATTCTTGATTTAATTTCGTTTTCGCTCCTCCCATCCCATGTTATTTTACTTCCTAGGTAGCGGAATTCCTTAACTCCTTCTAGGTTTTCTTGGTTAATTTTGATGCATTCCTGTCTCGTTTGTTCTTTTTTTGTACATACTAGGACCTTGGTTTTATTCTTGTTTATTTTCATTTTGATTTCTTCTATTAGGATTTGGTTAATTCCATTCAGGGCGTCCTCTAATTCTTTTTTATTGCTTCCTAGAAGGGCAATGTCATCGGCAAATCTTAACATAGCGATCTTTTGACCTTGGATTTCGATACCTGTATCAATTTTGTCTTTGAATTCTTTAATCGCTTCTTCTATGTATAAGTTGAAAATCATAGGTGACAGCACACATCCTTGTCTTACACCTTTTTTTATTTTGGCTTCTCTTTGCTCATCTCCAATATTTATAATTGCCGTCTGGTTTTGATATAGATTGTAGATTAGTCTTCTCTCCCTGAATTTTATTCCCGCCTGTTTTAATATTTTAAACATAATTTCCCAATTGACGTTATCGAATGCCTTTTCTAGGTCTATGAATCCGATGTAGACAGATTCTTCCCTGATAAAAGCCCTTTCTATTATTAGTCTAAGAGAGAGAATTGCTTCTCGGGTGCCTCTGTTTCTTCCCCCAGATTTTCTTCAACTCTTTGTTCTATTCTTCTTTGGATTATTTTGGTTAGGATTTTGGAGGCATTTGAGGTTAGGCTAATGGTCCTGAAATTTTCACATTTATCCGCGCCTGTCTTTTTGGGAAGACACTATTTTGTTTTTTTGGAAATCTTTTGGGATGATTCCCATTTTATAGATTTTGCTAATTAGTTCAAAAAGTTTGTTACGTGCCTTTTCTCCAGAGTTCTTTAGGATTTCAGCTTGTATATTGTCTATTCCGGGTGCTCTATTATTTTTTAGTTCCTTCAAAGCTGTCTCAAATTCTGACCTGAGTATGGGGTCTCCTAATTCGTTTTGGTCTACAGATTCTTCTTCTTCTATTGGGTTCATTGTTTTTTCTTCTCCATAGAGTTCTTCTAGGTGTTCCTTCCATCTATTTGCCTGTTCGTTTTCGTTTAGAATAATGTGGCCTCCTTTATCTCTTATGTTCTTGCTTTTTGGCTTGTCTTCTTGAAAATTTCTTTTTATTGCCCTATAGGCTACATCAACTTTTCCCAATACTAGATTTTGTGTATGAGTACTAGATGTCATGTATGAGTATGATAAAAAATGGATTTAGCAGGTTTACACTCTAAGGCGAAGATATATGATAAAAATGGATTTAGCAGATTTACACTCTAAGGCGACGATTTTAAAAATAAGATTCCTATAAAACAGTGCTTCTTAAATGGTTAGCGAGCCATTTTGGGATCGCAAAACATAGGGCAACAATGACACTGAACAAATTATAATGCACAGAGGCCAAAAATTAAGTGTAGTCGAGGTATAGCCGTCATTGAAATTCCAATAATTCGTAAAAGTCATTTTGTATTAAGCTCGCTGCACACTAGGATTTTTTCCTCTACCTGATTTTGGGAAGGGAACTCTATGTTTGCAATTTGAAGGCCTGTCGGGATCGAAATGACGTCACTCCTGGCTAGTTTGCTTGATTTAAAAAATAAGACATGTTCTATTTTCCGGTTTGGTCCTGGAAAGCCCTCTGCAAAGGTACAAGCATCAGTAGTTGGCCACATGCAAGAAAAGTGCAAAAATTAGCTTATTCAACTTTATACATAGCTCATGCCATAATTTTTGCACGTTTCTTGCATGTAGTTAACTACTGATGGTTTTACCTTAGCACCAATCAGAAAAAAATTATTAAAACAAGCCTCGTGTGCAGCGGCCTTTTGATACTTAATTACAAGAAGCTAATTTCTGAGCAATTATCAAATCAAAATACAGGCTGAATTTGAAAAATATCATGCTTGATACTTTATTTGATAACAGGCAGATTTATTTAATTAAAATTTAGATTTACTTAGTAATTGTAATTATATAGTTAGTATTCATTTTCAAATACTTAAAAGAATTTTTTTCTTATTCACTGTTACAAAAAGCTGCTTATTTTTTGACAAGAAAAATTTATATTTATATTTATTACTCTAGTGGGAACAAGTCAACATTCTATGATAAAAAATTTCTGGCTAATTACGACAGAGCAAATTGTATCCATAGAGAGAGAGAAGCTGCAAGCCATCGAAATATTTGCAATTATTTAACCACTTAATTAAAATAACATTGAATTTTTACCAGGTCTATGCATTTGAAATGAGCCTTTTACAAGAGATGGTAGTATAGGTTATCTTTATTTTGAAAGAAGCATAACCTTATAATTTTTTCATTGCTTTGGCATCTGTCAGTGTTCAATGTTGAAAATTTGATTTGCACTACAACAACAAAAAATTTTGTGTTAAAAATGTCGAATTTTGTGCCCACAGCATATGATATGCGAACAGCATTAATTTTTTATTAATCATTTAAAGAAAAACGCAGCAGAATCTCAACGAATGCTTGAAAAGCTTATGGTAGTCATGCTCTATCATTAGCAACATGCAAAAGATGGTTTCAACGATGACGATGGGACCGGAAAGGTGTCGTCTATCATGAGCTATTAAAACCTGCTGAAACTGTAAATGCTAAACGATACCAACAACAATTAATTGATTTGAACCGTGCATTGCAGGAAAATCGGCCAGAATATCAAAAAAGGCAACATAAAGTGATTTCCCTTCATGACAATGCTCCTTCACATAAAGCAAAAACGGTTCAGGATACGCTGGAAGCATCAACTGGGAATTGCTACCCCATGCGGCTTACTCACCAGACCTGGCTCCTTCCGACTACCACCTGTTTTCGTCGATGGTCCACGCACTTGAAGTGCAGCACTTCAAAACTTACGAAGAAGTCGAAAAATGGATCAATGTATGGTTTTCTTCCAAAGACCAGCAGTTTTTTTGGAAGGGAATCCACCAATTGCCAGAAAGATGGTCAAAATGTGTAAAAAGTGATGGAGAGTAGTTTGAATAAAATATTTTTTCTTTCCTATTTAAAAAAAGTGTTTTATTTTCATAAAAAACGCTCATTTTATATGCATATATCTGGTACTTTCACATTTATATTCTATAGAATATAAATGTGAAAGTATTGCGATCGCCTGCCAGGTTTTTAATATCTCTTTTCATTCTAGCAGAATATTAAAAAAAAATTTCAGATAAAGACAAAAACCTAAAATTTTAATTACTCCCTTTCTTTGAACTAGATATTAAAAAAAAAAAAAAAAAACGTTATAGCCATTTTCCAGGACAAAGACAAAAAAACATCTGAAGTAGAGAAGTGTTTTTGAGCTAGTGAGATTCGAACCAAAACCTTCCATTTAGTAATAAAATGTTTGAAATTTAAATTAATAATCATTAGATTAAAATTGCAAATTTGATGGCTTGATGATTGGGTTGTTTATCAAAAGGGAAGTTTCGATTGAAACGAATTAGATTGCACATTTTTAGTGAGATAAAACTAATCAGAATGCATGGCTATCGATCAGACAAATATTAGAATTGGCATGCACTTGAAAATGACTCCAGAACTAGATGTCAAAACGACATGGATTCTGATGAGTTTATTTCATTAAGGTAGTTGTTTCACAATATGGGTTTTCTAAGGATTTTTTCAAATTTAGATAGATTATTATTTAAATACTTCTGCATCGATTGGTGGCAAAACGAAATTGATGAACAATATAGTTCCGGAGATATTAAGGTAGTTGTTTCGCGACAATACTAGCAAAAAGTTAATGCTAGAGTATATAGAACAGAGAATAAGGATTCATAATTCATAAGCCCAAAACTTTTTGCTGTTTCTGTACCAGTTCTAGAGAATCCCGTGGTCGTTTACAAATCTGGCAACATTGTCCGAGCTTGAATATTTTTATCAAAGAAATGACAGATAAAATACATTATAAAGGTCGTCGATTTATAAAACAAAAAGTTCTTAATAAGCGATTGAAAGCTGTTGTGACAATGGCTAAAGCGAAAAAACGTCAAAAAATATTACTAAAGTTAACACTGTTTTTAGGTTAAATACATGCGTTGTTGCCAGCTTGTTTTTAATCTAAATTTTTCATTCATTATTATCTAAGAAACTGTGTTGTAAGTATGAATTAAAATTTTCTTAAAAAATATATAATGGAAAATTTACACTAAAAAAAGCTGGCAACAACGCATTTATTTAACCTGAAAAGTGGGTTAACTTCAGTAATCCTTTTGACGCTTTTTCACTTCAGTCATTGTCGCAACAGCTTATTAAGAACTTTTTGTTTTATAAATCTCCCTTTATAATGAATTTTATCTGAAATTACTATGATAAAATATATACAAACTCGGACAGTGTTCCCCGATTTGTCAAACGAGCACGGGATTGGCTAGAAGTGGTACATAAAATAAACAGCAAAAAGTTTTGGACGTATGAATTATGAATCCCTATTGTCTGTTCTATATACTCTAGCATCAACTTTTTGTTAGTATTGTCGCGAAACAACTATCTTTTTTTTTCATTGATTTATTGGCATCGGGTACAAACCCATTTTGCCAGCCAATATAAACTATCTTAAAAATAAGCAATCAAATTGATATCAACAGAAACTTTTATTTTGATAAATATAATTAGAAAAATTTTGAAAAGTCAATTTCCGTAAAGCCATTACAATAAATACACTTAATAGATATTAACTATATATAAATGCAAGTAAAAATCATTCTAAATCAATGATAATTAGAAATTTAAATCATGAGATTATATTAATTAAATTTATATTTAATAATTTAAAAAAGCGTTTTAAGAAGTATGAAATTATAGTTGTGGTTTTTAAAATACGTCAATGTGGATTACATGTTTAGAGGTTAAAAAAATTAAGAAATATTATATAAATTGATTACAATCTGTCTATTAGATTTAAAGTATTAATAATAAATCTATAAAATATTTAAATATTAATAACGAATTATTAAACATTCAATCAAATAAATAAACAGCCAGCAATTGAGGAATATGATGAAATTTTTTTTAAATCATTTTTAGTAAAAGATTTAAATATAATAATTGAATAAATGATAAAAATAAGAAGAAATTTTATAATTAAATTACCTTTTTGGATAATGAAAACTTACAATCTTTGGATTAGAAAAAATTTGTACAGAAATAATAAATTAAAAGTGCCAAGATTACAAATGAGAAATGGCTTTTTGGTTTTTGATATTTGTTATCGCCACCAGAGGGAAGCACGGTCAATTGGAAAGGCGCATTTTTCAATTTAAGGTAGTTCTTTCACAAATGCAAATATTCAAGGAGTTTTTGAAACTTGGAATTTAAGTCATGAAAAACATAATAAACATATTGTTAAAATTTAAATACGATTTACTACACCAAACATGAAATAATTGAAATTAAAAATGACATTTTTAACATAGCGTAAATAGGGAAAGGGTGGGGATATTATCATTATTTTATTTATTTTTCATTGAAGGACTCCACCATCTTGATGAAAAACTAATATTAGTTAGAATAATATATTCGGAGTTACTTAAACAAAAAATTGAAATTATTTACCACGTAGTTTTGATAAAAAACAAAAAAATCCTATTTGGGCGCATGCGCTGATCCAGGGGGGGGGGCGATGGGAGCGACCGCCCCCCCCCCCCCCCAAAGCATTGGAGATCAACATTTTTTATATGTTTATTTATTATTATTTTTTTTATAACATTAAATTTTAAAATTGAAGAAAATAAAGTTCTATGTGTGTGTGGGGGGGGGGGGGGCGTCTCTGCCCCCCGCTTGGACAATTCGACCGCGACACACTTCCGAGATCAAAAGTAGATCTTATATACCGGCGACCGCCCCCCCCCCCCCCAATCAGAGGTCTGGATCCGCGCCTGTTTGGGCGGAGGGGATAATATAAGCACAATGGCTTGGAAACGAAATTTCTCCAGAATTGGCAACACTAGTTGAGCAGCATATAGCAGCTTGCTTTGACTATATATATACATATGTATATAATCAAAGGCAGCATAGAATGATCATCGAGGGGTGATCGTGTACACCTACTTCCACTTCCACTTTCATTTCCAAGTGGAAGACAATAGATGACAATAGATTAACTAATGAATTCCAAAGTAATTCCAAAGACGGTGTCGACCTAATTCCAATCCCGGTTCACCCCTCGACGATCATCAACGAAAAAAATTATTTCATCTTTTATA
>JALMQS010000128.1:19458-106959 GCA_024734495.1 Forficula auricularia
AAAGACTGATGATGAAGACCAAGTCTTCGAAACTATAGTCTCAAACAAATAAATAATATATATACAGATATATCATCTCGAGATATGTATAACCTCTTTGTTTCTCTTTGTGAATCAACAACTCTGCTACTCTCGGCAAAACAAAAACTTTTCAACAATTTGACTGGACTATATTGGAAAATAATAAATATAAAAGATAAAATATGGGGGGGGGGTCGGTAGGCTAGGCGGTAGCGTGACAGCGAGCTAACCAGGGGACCCGGGTTCGAATCCGACTCGAGGCAGCCAGCTAAAATCTGACCCCCGGGGGTAGAGACAAATTTTAAAAAATATATAGCTAGTATCGTAATTGGGCTTATGGCTAGAAAGGCCGAAAAGCCAAAAAAAAAAAAAAAAAAAAGATAAAATATAAATTAAAAACAACCAAATAATATTAATAGGGATGAAGGTTACACTCTGAATGAGATATGGGATTATAAGCAATGTACTTTATAAATGGCATTAGGCCCGTCAATGTCCCGAGTTTTTGACTGGACTGTACTCACAGAGTATACATATAGTGCTAGAAAATGAGGTGACCAAATCAGTTAACGTAAAATCGGAGAGAGTGCTCATACTTGAGAGCGATCGAAACGTCGTAGGTTATATTGTATTATTTATTGTTCAATTAATAGTTTTAAACAATAATTTAAATAAAAATTTAACCTTCAATAAATTCAATTACAAAAATTATTTTGTAAAACAAAATCGTTTATTTTTTCAAAAGGTGACGTTGTTTCAATATCTGAAAAAAAAAACTTATTGGTATATATTTATTTTTATCATTAATATTATTATTTTTAAATTAATAATTACACATAGAAGCTAAGCCTTTTTTTCTTTCATAAATATTAAATCTAATGATAATAATATTCATCAGAGAATATGAAAAGTTATTATTTTAAATGGAAAAGAGCTTTTTAAATATAATGAAAAAAAATCTACATGATATTAATTAAATAAGGTGTGTAAAAAAATTGAATAATATTTAATGTTAAATTTCAAGGTAAAAAAATTAAAATTTCTGATATACTTTTTTACATATACCTATCCATGCCAGCACAAGAGATTCATGGAATATTCATTAAATTTATTATAAGTAGTAGGTATATATTATATATACCATATAGTCCAATTATTTCTAGATTTTTAGAATAATTATTCCTGAAAAATTTATTAATTTTGTAGTTTTGAATATTATCTAGCAGATTTAACGATTTCAGTGTCAACAGGCTTATAAAAACTTGTAACAGTCGGTGACAGTCATTGGCGTAGTTAGGGAGTTTTCCTCGGGGGGGGGGGGGGGCAGCCGTCCAGCTGATTAGCCACTCTTAAATAAATTTATAATTTTCTCATTAATATATTTAAAGAATGAATATTTAACATATTAACGAGAATTGTTTTGATCGAGCTTTTTAAACAAGATATATATCGCGAGACTACTGCGGTTGAAGCCATTGGAGTCTGCTGAGTCTTAAGTCTGGACCAAGAGAGAGAAAAAGTTATGATCCATCTAGCTATAATCCAGCATCATTTCGCGTTTATCCCGCATGGCACTTGGATGGTAAGTATTGTTTTGATCGAGCTTTTTAAACAAGATATTTATCGCGAGACTACTGCGGTAGAAGCTATTGGAGTCTGCTGAGTCTTAAGTCTAGACCAAGAGAGAGAAAAAGATATGATCCATCTAGCCCATCCAAGAGCCACTCTTAAGGCCGGATGAATCTACTTTAGTAATTTAGTCGAATAGCGAGTATTTTAGTAGCTAAATGTGTCTGAACAACAATACTTTAGTCGAGTCGATCCATTTTACTCTATTTTTAAGAGCGAGTAATGCTCCCCATCACTCTTCAACCCATCCTAAATCATCCTCAAAACATGTTGATTTAGTCGAGTTCATTAGTTGCCACAAGGATGACTTGTAAGGCTAGGCACACACAGTCGATTTTCAGTCGACACAACAATTTAGTTGTGTTGGTTTGAAATTGTGATGCATTATCAATTTATAACTAACTCAACTGTTTATGAATTGTTAATGAATCATGTTGTATGCACACACTAAGGCTAGGCACGCACAGTCGATTTTCAGTCGAGCGATAGTTTAGTTGATGGGCATAAATATATTAAGTTAAATGTAGGTGCATACACAACACAACTGAAGATCAACTCGATTGTTAAATCAAAAAGGTTCAATGAGCATTTTTGATAAAAAAAATCGAATAAAATCG
This sequence comes from Forficula auricularia, assembly GCA_024734495.1. Lineage (NCBI taxonomy): Eukaryota > Metazoa > Arthropoda > Insecta > Dermaptera > Forficulidae > Forficula > Forficula auricularia. Next base: position 21,726 of record JALMQS010000128.1, read on the forward strand.
TCCAACTAGGATAATATCACAGCTGCATATTAAAGTACATAGACAATCGACAGTTTAGTTGACCACTGAATTTTTTTTTTAATAAAAATGTATTCCATAAGTCGTTGAAACGGTTTACACTCAATCTGTAGTAGATGAAAAACTTATTGGGATGTTGAAGAAGTTTTTTATAGAGCGTGTGAAAAATTCCCTTTCTAAGAAGATCACAATATATAGACTGGGCCCAGTATCGGCTGTCAGTTTTTTGAAATTTTTTTTTTAATGTACCTATAATAAAGCAAGTAATAATGTCTTCCTATTTAACATTTCTAAAAAATGGTGTTTGACTTGTACCTCTTTCGAGATTATATTATTTAATCAATGCCAAAATACAAAAGAAAGGAATTCAAAAGTTGACTCGATGTCGACACAGTGTGTGCAAACAACACGATTCATCAACAATTAAACAGTTGAGTTAGTTATAAATTGATAATGGATCACGATTTTAAACCAACCCAACTAAATCTACTGTGTGTGCCTAGCCTTAGTGTGTGCAGACAACATGATTCATCAACAATTCATAAACAGTTGAGTTAGTTATAAATTGATAATGCATCACGATTTCAAACCAACCCAACTAAATCGATTAGTTATAAATTGATAATGCATCACGATTTTAAACCAACCCAACTAAATCGATTAGTTATAAATTGATAATGCATCACGATTTTAAACCAACCCAACTAAATCGATTAGTTATAAATTGATAATGCATCACGATTTTAAACCAACCCAACTAAATCGACTGTGTGTGCTTAGCCTTAGTGTGTGCATATAACAATATTCATCAACAATTCATAAACAGTTGAGTTAGTTATAAATTGATAATGCATCACGATTTCAAACCAACCCAACTAAATCGATTAGTTATAAATTGATAATGCATCACGATTTCAAACCAACCCAACTAAATCGATTAGTTATAAATTGATAATGCATCACGATTTTAAACCAACCCAACTAAATCGACTGTGTGTGCCCAGCCTTATTGTGTGCATACAACAAGATTCATCAACAATTCATAGACAGTTGAGTTAGTTATAAATTGATAATGCATCACGATTTTAAACCAACCCAACTAAATCGACTGTGTGTGCTTAGCCTTAGTGTGTGCATATAACAATATTCATCAACAATTCATAAACAGTTGAGTTAGTTATAAATTGATAATGCATCACGATTTCAAACCAACCCAACTAAATCGATTAGTTATAAATTGATAATGCATCACGATTTCAAACCAACCCAACTAAATCGATTAGTTATAAATTGATAATGCATCACGATTTTAAACCAACCCAACTAAATCGACTGTGTGTGCCTAGCCTTATTGTGTGCATACAACAAGATTCATCAACAATTCATAGACAGTTGAGTTAGTTATAAATTGATAATGCATCACGATTTCAAACCAACCCAACTAAATCGATTAGTTATAAATTGATAATGCATCACGATTTCAAACCAACCCAACTAAATCGATTAGTTATAAATTGAGAATGCATCACGATTTTAAACCAACCCAACTAAATCGACTGTGTGTGCCCAGCCTTATTGTGTGCATACAACAAGATTCATCAACAATTCATAGACAGTTGAGTTAGTTATAAATTGATAATGCATCACGATTTCAAACCCACCCAACTAAATCGACTGTGTGTGCCTAGCCTAAGTGTGTACATACAACAAGATTCATAAACAATTCATAGACAGTTGAGTTAGTTATAAATTGATAATGCATCACGATTTCAAACCAACCCAACTAAATCGATTAGTTATAAATTGATAATGCATCACGATTTCAAACCAACCCAACTAAATCGATTAGTTATAAATTGATAATGCATCACGATTTCAAACCAACCCAACTAAATCGATTAGTTATAAATTGATAATGCATCACGATTTTAAACCAACCCAACTAAATCGACTGTGTGTGCTTAGCCTTATTGTGTGCATACAACAAGATTCATCAACAATTCATAGACAGTTGAGTTAGTTATAAATTGATAATGCATCACGATTTCAAACCAACCCAACTAAATCGATTAGTTATAAATTGATAATGCATCACGATTTCAAACCAACCCAACTAAATCGATTAGTTATAAATTGATAATGCATCACGATTTTAAACCAACCCAACTAAATCGACTGTGTGTGCCCAGCCTTATTGTGTGCATACAACAAGATTCATCAACAATTCATAGACAGTTGAGTTAGTTATAAATTGATAATGCATCACGATTTCAAACCAAACAAACTAAATCGACTGTGTGTGCCTAGCCTTAGTGTGTGTATACAACAAGATTCATCAACAATTCATAGACAGTTGACTTAGTTATAAATTGATAATGCACCACGATTTCAAACCAGCCCAACTAAATTGTTGCGCTGACTGAAAATCGACTGTGTGTGCCTAGCCTAACTCGTACTCGACTGTAGTGAGAACGTTTTTTGGTCAGTTCATCGATTTTAGTTACTAAAATACTCGCTACTCGGCTAAATTACTAAAATTCTCTGAACCGGCCTTAAGGTTTCAATTTCGCTATCCGATATCAACTAACTTTCTCGTATAATAAAATTGACAAATTTTGTAAGTAAGGAAATAATTTCATGAGAAATACATAAGTGATGCCTCGTAATAATGGAGTTCCGATTTTTCTAAGGGTGGGGGAGGGGGGCAATGAATTTTGTAGGGCGGCATAGCCACCCACCCCTAACTACACTCATGGAGACAGTCAAACTTGAGTCAAACGAACGAAGATAAAATAGTACTCTCCTGAATAGCTAAATGCCTGAAGTATTCATCAGATTACATCACGAAATGTTTTTTTTTTATCAACTCTTAATTAAGGCATTTTTGACATTTCAATTTCCCATTCGCTTAAGTTTTCAGAGATTCGCAAGGTAAAAGTGAAAATTGATTTCATTTGATAGTTTTAAACGAGGGGTGAACTTAACTAGCGACCTAATATGCTGTACACCTAATTCCACTTGTACTTCCAAATATTACCAGGTGCTTTCAAATATTTCCAAGTACTTCCAAATATTTCCAAGTACTTTTAAATGATTCCAAGCACTTCCAGATATTCCTAAGTACTTCCAAATGTTTCCAAATGGGTGCTTTCAAATATTTCCAAGTACTTGCAAATATTTCCAAGTACTTTCAAATATTTCCAAGCACTTCCAGATATTCCCAAGTACTTCCAAATATTACCAAGTAATTGCAAATATTTCCAAGTACTTCCAAATGTTTCCAAGTGCGTGCTTTCAAATATTTCCAAGTATTTCCAAATATTTCCAAGTAGTTTCAAATATTTCCAAGCACTTCCAGATATTCCCAAGTACTTCCAAATATTACCAAGTAATTGCAAATATTTCCAAGTACTTCCAAATATTTCCAAGTAATTCCAAAAATTTCCAAGTAATTCCAAAAATTTCCAAGTAATTCCAAATAAGATTAGAGTAATTTTTGGAGACGGACTGATAAGTGAATTAAGTGGATATCGATGAGGCAGTCCATTAATTACAGACCCTGAAGAAGGAGGGAATAGCCTCCGAAACATGGGTTAAAAAAAATAAAAAATTGGACTGCCTCATCGATATCCACATAATTCCAAATATTTCCAAGTACTTCCAAAATACTTCCAAAGAGGTGTACACCTACTTCCAATCGCGGATCACCCCTCGGTTTTAAATATTTATCTAATAGATTTGACGACTTCAGAGTCAACGACAGTCACAAGATTATAAAAACATTATTTTGACTATATATCAGTCAAAATGGAGTCAAAAAAACAATTGAAGATAAAATGGTACTCTCTTAAATAAAATTCCAAGCTACGTGCCTGAGGTATACATCAAATAACATCACGAAATAATTTTTTTTTTTTTTAATAAAAACAAATTTACAGCTAATATGATAATGAGATGGTGATGATGATAATGTTTGCACAAAGTCTTAAATCCTTTATTTGAAACCCCTGATTTTAAATATATATATATTTTTTTTAAAAAGCAGCATTTTTAAATTTTTTTTTTTTTTGTAACAATTTGAGGTGAAAAATGTGTCGCATATTTTTATTTTTGATAATGATAAAGCCCACTAATTGTATATGGATTATAAACAGATAATTTTCTAAATTTAATTCAGACTAGATTCCATTATTTAGTAGAGTAGTTTTGAGATTTCTGTGTTCTCAAGTGTGAAATATATATATGTATATGTAAGTATATATACCTATATATATATTTTTTTATTGAGAAAGAGAAGAAATAGAAGAAGATAGAAAGAGAGAGGCCGAAGAATCAACCGCTACGCCCGAGCGGTAAATATTTACAACGTTTTACAATGTTTATTTAACTTTATTTAGGGAATGGGCAAAGTGTTTTTTTTTTTATTTTTTATATATAAAATGTGTGACAATTAATGCTTCTTGCAATTGCTACATATTTAAGGACTATTTACAAAATATTACAAACGTAAATTTATACATATGTGGGTGGGGATAGGCAGGGGAAAGGTCGCTGGAGAAATCCAAAACGAAAATCTCTCTAAATTTTTTTTTCTTAAACTAATAATAATTTACTTATTTATTTTACCGATTAAGGCTGAGATGGATCTGAAAATCATTAACGAATTTTATTGAAATCGTGTTTTAATGGTTGGCGTACCATATGTAGTTTTTTTTGCTCTAGCTAGACCAGTGTTCCGCAAACTTCTTGTGTTCAAGTGTGGCGGTCGCGAATTCGCGATATAAATTTCAGTGTATTTTGTGAAGCGGCAACATCATTTTTTTTCCTTTTTATAATAATTTTAATTGCTTAAGGGTGATATTTGGCAAGGCAGATGGGTAGCGAGTCAACGGCGGCTTCTGAGGCTTTTTTACTTTACCATACAAGGTATGGTCAAGTTTTGTAATCGTGCATGAAAAAAGTGGTTTTTTTCCTCCTTTTTTCAAAATATCTGAAAAACGGCTGAAACTATTTACGATTAAAAAAATTGAGCGAAACCATGACATTTCGCTCTACAAAAATGCTCTAATAAGTGAACATCAAAAAAATTATATTTTTCGAGATAATAATTGTTTTGTCAAAATGTCTGTTAGTTGGTTAGTTCGTCTGTGCGTTACCAAATTTGTGTACGAGCTAGCTCAAAAACTAGTGTGCATATCGAAACCAAATTTCAAACGTAGTTTTGATCCATTGAGATTAAGAGCTGATTAGATTTTGGTGCATATCGACACAAAATTCGAGGGGGGGGGGGTTAAAAATTAAAAATCTAGTTCGTTTGAGCAAACTCAACCAAATTTTGTATACATAATCAGTGGACCACCAGAAGTCTAAAAATGCAAAATCTAAGCGCCCAAAATGGGGGGGAGGGTCAAAAAATGAAAATCTTGGCCATTTACCAAACTCAACCAAATTTTGTATACATAATCAGTGGCTTCCCAGAAGTCTAAAAATGCAAAAAAAAACGCCCGAAATGGGGGGAGGGTTGAAAAATGAAAATCTTTGCCATTTACCAAACTCAACCAAATTTTGTATACATAATCAGTGGCTCCCAGGAGTCTAAAAATGCAAAAACTCACCCCCCCCCTACATGATTATAAATAATTTTATTAAATATTAAATATAAGTGAGGGGCCAGGTTGTATGGTAATGTCAAGTGGATGGCCACATCAGAACACGTCAGCTTATTTTATTATAAGAACGTGCCTATTAACAATAGACCAGGGTGGGGTCGGGTAGGCTAGGCGGTAGCATGTCAGCCAGCTAACCAAGAGGACCCGAGTTCGAATCCGGCTCGAGGCATCCGGCTAAAATCTGACCCCGAGATAGAGACAAATTTAAAAATAAAAATAAATAGTATCGTAAATGGCTTATGGCTATCATGGCCGAAAAGCCAAAAAAAAAAAAAAAAAAAAACAATAGACCAGTGTGCCGTGGAATATTGGGAAAAACAATTATACAACAATAAATTTAAATTGACATGTTTTCATATTTGGGCCGGATGGCTTTTAACTTCAGATGTCCATAAGATGTCAATTGAATTTATGGAATTTCTTCCGAAATTTGCCAAGAGAAATCGTGAGAATAATTTTAGAATTAAGGCGTTTTCAAATATATTACCACGCCCTCTAATTACGAATGAATCAATAAGAAGTTATTGGAAAATTTGGACTCTACAAGCAGGTTTGAGCGAGCAGAGATGAGAGACATCACTCAGTCAGAGTTCAGTTGAGTAGAGAGAAGTCAGTGAGTGAGTGCAGAGATGTACAACCCACCTATACCAAATAAAACCATGATATAAAAAAGTAAATGCGTTCTTTTTCAACCCTTGCCTAGAGATAGCGAACTTTTTCATCCGCAGCACACACATCCTTCAGCAACGGCGTGCGAGACAGAGAATGCATGACTTTGAGGGCATCCACGTTACCCTTAGTAGATCCCTTATAATCCATCAGGACTATAATACGGACCGCTATAAATAAATAAATAATATGTTCGCACCCATAACCAAATCAAGAAATTATAGAGCAGGCTTGTCCTAACCGCGGCCCTAGATTACTCTCAATGTGGCTCAACAAAAAATCGCAAACTTACAAATTTTATGAGATTGTGACTAAATTGAAGGAGACAATAAAAGAGTGTGTCTTCTGCTGGAATTATAAATTTTATTTATTTATAACGAGACTATAGTTTCGAGGGCTTTGCCCTCTTCATCAGTCTATTACAATTGACTCACAGGGAAATTAATTTATGAATGTGTGGCGACGAGCGTGATGACCTTTGGTCAATATCAACAGATGCATTTCTGACGATATGCCAATGTTCTTCGGACAACAACAATTAATGCATCAATAGGTCTATTGTGCCCTCACACATTAAGACACCAAACAATGGCTACCTGCACCAAAGCCATAACAAAGAAAGCCTTTCATCCACAGGTTCCCTTTCTCAAACGCAATTAACAGGAAACTCATTTGCCCTCACGCAGAGACACAAAAGATCCCATTCAAGGGAACCCAAACAATCGACAAGTCAGACAATGGAAGGCCAGTGACCTCCTCCCCACAGCTCAAGTAGCCTCCCGGAAAAACAACATGCCTCCAAGTCTCTCCATTGGCTGAGACCAGTAGCAGAGTGGCCAATGGGGAGTCAACCGCCTCTTTTACCCCTAGACGCAGCAACCAATGAAATTTGCCACGTCTCCAGGACCGCCCCCTGATGTCCATGAATTTTATATAAAGAGGCCAGGCGCGGATCTCCAGATCAGTTATCAGCTATTAAGGGCCGGTTGCATGACGCAAAGTAAATGCTAACCAAGGTAGATGGTAAATGGAAGGCTGGAATGGCCAATCAGATGACAGGAACATTCAGTGCCTGTCATCCGATTGGCCATCCCAGCCCCTCCATTTACCATCTACCTTGGTTAGCATTTACTTTGCGTCATGCAACCGGCCCTCAAGACAGTGAAATCAACAGCCAGAACAGTGCCAGTGATAGAGACATGGTATGGTGGAGGCCACGAACCGGCAACAGTATCGATTCGAAACAACTTGTATATATTTTCTTAACCTTTGTAAATAAAGATATTAAAGGAAGCTTTGTCTTGAGAATTATTTCACCACGAAATATGCCTCCAGCCCACGCAACCCCATCAAATGGAAGGTTAGAATTTTTCAAATAGTTGAGCTAAGAGTTGTTTTATTTTTTGGCCCTCCACTATTCGATTGCAAAGATAGTGATATCAGAGACAGAGTTGAACTTTTAATTAACAAAAATATTAAAAAAAGAAAATTGAAAAGTCAACTCTGTATCTGATTTATCCCCAACTGTCCGAGCCTATCTTTTAAGCCAAAAAATAAAACAAGTATAAATGTCAACTCTTAGCTCAACCATTTGAAAAATTCTAACCTTCTATTCATAAAATACCCTGGGAGTCAATTGTAATAGACTGATGAAGAGGGAAAAGCCCTCGAAACTATAGTCTCGTTATAAATAAATAAAATTTATAATTCCACCATAAGACACACTCTTTTATTGTCTCCTTCAATATATAAAAATTCTGCCACTCTCGGCAAAAAAACTTTTAATTTAATTGCTATTAATTTATGACCTAAATAATGAATTTTTTAATCTAACACGTTATTTTGTAATGAGATATTCATAAAATGATTTTTAAATAATTTTATTTATTCAAGTATCTATTTTCAAGTATGAAGCACACAAAGAATTAACCTATATTTAAAATATTTGATGAGCATTTTGAGAATTCACTGAGAAATCTTTTGAGCCAAAGGATTTATGTCCCAAAAACAATTACAAACTTCTCACTAAAATTTTATGTTGCTGATTTGTCTCTTATATTTATAAAGTAATAAAGCTTAATTTCTTAAGCATATTAAGTACATATTCTACGTTTTTTGCTCATCAGCGTTAGTGTATTTTATGTGTGACCCAAAACAGCTCATATTCTTCGAATGTGGCCCAGGGAAGCTAAAAGGTTGGACACTCCTGTCTTAGAGGTACACCAAAGAAAAAACCGAGGGGTGAACCGCGACCTTATATGCTGTACACCTACTTCCACTTGTACTTCCAAATATTTCGAAGTACTCTCAAAATACTAATGTTTATTTAATATTTATTTATTATTAAAATCAATATAATATGAAAAATTTAGCTGGTTCATGTCCATTTTAATAATAAATAATAGATTCACGGGTTTTATTTATAATATGAAAAGAAGTTTAATGAGAAATATGAGCCTGCTTAAATGCGATCAAAATTTGGAGCAATCGTTGATAAGGATGCTCGCATAACTCTCAGCTATGTGTATTATCTTCAAAAAACTTGACATTTTTCTGCGGCACATCAACTAATGACCGCGGCACACACTTTGCGGAACACTGACCTAGAGGTCGCTTGTTAATACTTAAGAATGTAGTTGTTGTTTTTTTCTTATTAACGCCAAAATTTTATAAAATCGACATGATAAAGAGAGGTGTTATACGTTTTGTGCTTTTGTATTATCTCCTCTATTCCCATATTATCGACCTCCTTTTTGTGCGAGCGTTCGTATTCGCCCAAGACAGAGACAGAGCACAATTTGGTGGTTGGCGTGTTATTTTTGCAACGTTCGTTATTAAAAAGTCAATAAATAATGAAAGAACAGTTAGTCCTCCAATTACGACCTAAAGTTTGTCTCTTTCATAGGTACATGTGCATATTTTACATAAATGACACAATCAAGTGATTTGCCTAGAATTTAAGGAATCCCCGCAAAATATCGTACATAGTGCCAGATGTATCGTGACAGCTAATAATAATGATCACCTTATTGATTTCTTCTGGAGAGATGGCCAAGCCCAACCCTTTTTTCAGCGTTGATCTATTTATTTAATATCCAGTAGCCTATATTCCCAGTCAAATATTTATTTTTCTTGACCATGGCGGTTTCCTACCTATTTATTTATTTATTTTTTATTCCTTGACTATGGCAACTTCCTGTCTACTTATTTATTTATCTGTTTTTTAAATTATTCATTTTTAAATAATTTAACAATAATTTCTTCAAACCCAGTGACATATTCTAATTATTTATTTTTTGTTTTATTTATTTATTCTTCCCAGTGTATTTATTTATTTATTTTGCGGTATTTCTCATTTTTTGTTATTAATATTATTTTATTCTTTGTCGCAGCATACTAAAATTTCACACCGTTCTGCTGTGGCCACACCCTAAGCCACTCAACCGGATCGGAGGGCTATAATGGGAGATGTGGAGGCCCTTTAAAATAATTACATATCATAGTTTTAAATTAAAATTGAACTATGAATTTGAGTTTTGTATCTGATAATAATTTTGAATTTTGTTGATATTCTTTGTTTTTTTTATGAAACTTTACTTCCGACCTACTCGACTTACAACGAATTTCTGGAAACCTATCACGGTCGTAAGTCGAGGAATATACATGTAATATAAATAATCAAAAACTCAATTTTAACATGTTCTACAAAAAACGAACTTTTTAAATGTTATATCGTTAAATGTAGTAGTATTGATTTCTTCTGGGGAGATGGCCCAGCCCAACGCATTTTCCAGCGTTGATCTATTTATTTAATATTTTACCCAGTAGTCTATATTCCCAGTCAAATATTTATTTATTTTTCTTGACCATGACGGTTTCCTGCCTATTTATTTATTTATTTTTTATTCATTGACTACGGCAACTTCCTGTCTAATTATTTTTTAAATGTTTTTTAAATTATTTATTTTTAAACAACACTTTCTTTAAACCCAGTGACATATTCTATTTATTTTTTGATTTATTGATTTATTTATTCTTCCCAGTGTATTTATTTTTATTGTTTGGACGACATGGGGTATTCCCTTTTTTATTGTTATTATTATTATTTTATTCTTGGTCGCAGCATACTAAGATTTCACACCGTTCTGCTGTGGCCACACCCTGAGCCACTCAACCGGATCCTGAGTGGGAGGATCGGAGGGCTATAATGGGAGATGTGGAGGCCCTCTATTAAAATTAATAGATAATCAAATAATGAAATTATAATTTTATTTAAAAGTACATCAAATTATTTCTTACGCTAAATTAAAATTAAAATAAATATAAATTCAATTAATTTATGATATTTGATCAAAATACGTGATATTTTTTTTAAACTTCTAAATAAGGGTTGCAAAGAGAGAATGAGTTTGAAACCACTGGCCTAGATGAATTACCTTTTAATTTATAATTATATCCATAGGGCGTAAAATTTTGCAGCTTGGCTCTGAATGTATTTATGTGTGTTGTGTGTGTGTTCTTGATAGTAAGTATCATTTTGCATTAATTATCCGTTAATAATTTTACGTCTAACACAGCCTTAAAATAATCTCTTGATTCATTTCCATAATAAAACTATGGAAATTTATAATAGATAAAATAACAGGCTAAAATGCATGTGACGTCACTGGGACTATTCTGCATTTTTACCAAATAATAATAATATTATTTATATTTATATTTATATATATATATATTTGTTTATTTCTATCTAGGTATATCTTATTTTTATATTATATAATAAAATAAATTACACACATTCAACTTTCCTTTAAATTCACAAAGCTTTTTTGGTGCTGCTGCATTTCGATTGCGCGGGGGGTATAAGGGGGGTACGGGGGGTAAAAAGTACATCAAGGATATTTAGAGGCAGATTCAAATACAAATATTTATTTATAGGATATTTAGGAACATCAATTATAAACATGTTGGGATAAATACTGTACATTAACGACCACACAACAAAGACTTTTTAATCTAATCTTTTTTTCGAAACTAAGTATTTTTTTTTTAATAATAATTATAATAATAATAGTAAGACGCCTTTTTGTTTAATATAAAAAGAGTGGGAAGGGTTATAACGCTCATTTCTTAATATAAAAACAAGTCAAACCTCAATCCATTATTTCGAGATAATAAAAAAAAGAAGAAGAAAATTATTCATTATTATTGATTTTCTTCATATTTTAGAAAAAAAATGAGGATGAAAATTTTTGTAAAATAATCATATAATTGATAGTAATTTTTATTAGTATAAACAGTGCCGTAACTAGGGAGGTGCAGCAGGTGCACCCGCACAGGGCCCGGGCTGTCTAGAAGGCCCTGAAAATGCCCTCGAAATAAAAGAAACGCATAACTAAAATGGTAAAAATGTTAAATTGCAGTACACTAAATATTTTTAATAATGAAATTAAGTTCTTAGGGAAAAATTAATTGTTTCATTATTATTTAATAATGACATTAATTAAGTTCTTACGGGAAAATTAATTGTTTCATTATTACTTAATAATGGAATCAATTAAGTTCTTACAGAAAAATTAATTGTTGCGTTGTTACTTAATAATGGAATTAATTAAGTTCTTACAGAAAAATTAATTGTTTCATTATCACTCAATAATGGAATTAATTAAGTTCTTACAGAAAAATTAATTGTTTCATTATTACTTAATAATGGAATCAATTAAGTTCTTACAGAAAAATTAATTGTTGCGTTGTTACTTAATAATGGAATTAATTAAGTTCTTACAGAAAAATTAATTGTTTCGCTATTACCTAATAATGGAATTAATTAAGTTCTTGCAGAAAAATTAATTGTTTCATTATTACTTAATAATGGAATTAATTAAGTTCTTACAGAAAAATTAATTGTTTCGTTATTACTTAATAATGGAATTAATTAAGTTCTTACAGAAAAATTAATTGTTTCATTATCACTCAATAATGGAATTAATTAAGTTCTTACAGAAAAATTAATTGTTTCATTATTACTTAATAATGGAATCAATTAAGTTCTTACAGAAAAATTAATTGTTGCGTTGTTACTTAATAATGGAATTAATTAAGTTCTTACAGAAAAATTAATTGTTTCGCTATTACCTAATAATGGAATTAATTAAGTTCTTGCAGAAAAATTAATTGTTTCATTATTACTTAATAATGGAATTAATTAAGTTCTTACAGAAAAATTAATTGTTTCGTTATTACTTAATAATGGAATTAATTAAGTTCTTACAGAAAAATTAATTGTTTCATTATTACTTAATAATGGAATTAATTAAGTTCTTACAGAAAAATTAATTGTTTCATTATTACTTAATAATGGAATTAATTAAGTTCTTACAGAAAAATTAATTGTTTCGTTATTACTTAATAATGGAATTAATTAAGTTCTTACAGAAAAATTAATTGTTTCGTTATTACTTAATAATGGAATTAATTAAGTTCTTACAGAAAAATTAATTGTTTCATTATTACTTAATAATGAAATTAATTAAGTTCTTAAGGAGAAATTGATTGTTTTATCGTTATTTGATAATTAAATTAATTAAGTTCTTACAGAAAAATTAATTGTTTCATTATTATTTAATAATGGAATTAATTAAGTTCTTACAGAAAAATTAATTGTTTCATTACTATTTAATTAATTAATAATGAAATTAAGTTCTTACAGAACAATTGATTATTTTATTAATATTTAAAATTTTATTTTAAAAAATAGGAGAGCTCAAATTTAATTAACCCCAAGCAGATGGCTCTTCATAGGCTAAGTACGGCACTGAGTATAAAAAACAAATATAATACACAATATATTAGAAGTATTTTCTTTTGGAGAGACGGATTGGTGGAATTCAATGGAGAATTCATGGAAATGCAGCCCAAGAATAATGAAAAATCAAATTTCGAATAAAATAATTTATTCGAGAATTGATCAAGGAAATAACTATCCAGAACTTTTGTATAAAAGTTTACTTCATCATCTTAATATAAAATAATTTATTGGAAGGTAACTTTCATTCTCTTAAAAACAGACGTTTCGGAGGATCTTCTTTACTTCTTCAGGATTTAAAAGGTTCAACGAAAGAAATATATAAGAAACTTTCTTCTTCAGTGTTCGATTTTGTTATTTTTGCCAGAATCATCAATATTCTATTAATGATTATGATTCAAAAGATAACAATATTCTAGCACTGAAGAAGAAACTTTCTTTTAAACCCTGAAGAAGGAGGAAAGGTTAGGTTTTTCCAATAAATTCTTTTTCATTATCCTTGGGCTGCCTTTCCATCACTTCTCTATAATACTCAATGTTTCTTCGGTCAGTAATTTATTCTATTTTAAGGGAATAGTATAATTAACTGCTTATTAAAATTATGGCATTTGCGCAACCAATATCTGATCAAATTACGCCCCACTTTCTATATGTTTTATATTTTTCACTAGAAAATATTCCTTGCCAAATGCAAAAATATTCCTTACCCTTTTTTAATTTTATAAATACAATTTTGTTGAGCAGTGTATTTAATTTCTAAAATATATATATCCGTTCTTCACAAATGAAGAGCATCGATCTCGTATTCTAATAAAAATTAATACCGTCTTTATTTTTAAATTGTGTATTATATTATTTTTTTTTCCTTCTAATAAAAATCACCAATTTCAATTATAGTGTGGTTTATTAAAAAAAAAAGAACATTATAATCTTCTTGAATATTATAGCTATAAGTCCATCAAAGATTTCAATTCTTTTTTTATAAAATCCATAATTTTCCTGACATATATTATCATTTTTATAAAGCGTTATAACCAAGACAAATTTAGAAATTTGATCATCAATTTTTTTTTGTTAATTTTATATATATTTTTTTCTGATATGATTGAAATGATCTATTATAAAGCCTAAACAAATTTATACACGCTCTGTGTTGAGGCGAGGGAATGTTTATTTTTTTTTATTAATATATATATTTTATGTATAAATATATATATTAATATTAAAGCTATTCAATCATATGAATATATTGATTTGTGCACCTGCGCGCTACGGACAAGATCAGGTTATACTTTCACTTATAATATATGTTATAAATGAAAGTATTGCTTTTTCTCTGTTAAATGACTAGATAGCGTCGGCTGTTGCGGCGCACGCAGGTCAGGCATTAGACTCTTTCAGGTTGTCGAAATACTCCATGATTCGCTCATAGTCCATGCCTAGATTCAAATCTTCCAGCCCGAGAAGCTCAGCTGCTTGTTGCACGTCTGTGAACATGGGATTGCCAACAATGGTTGCTCGTTTGACCATATGCGGGGGAGGAGGAGGTGGTGGCGGCGGCGGCGGCGGAGGGGGCGCCGGGGGCGTCGACGCTGACGAGGAGGAGGTCGGCGAAGAGGACGAGTCTGGCGGCCTGGGGGCGGCTTTGGCCCCTCGCTGGTGGTGGTGATGGTGGTGGCGGCGGCTGACCGGCGGCGGCGGGGGCGGTGGCGCCACCTGTTGCCGAGGAGGTCCAATTCTGGCCGTGACGCCGATGTTCCGGTGCGGCGGCACCGGCGGCTTGTACTCGTCCCCGTCGTCGTCCCGGAGCGGGACTGCATGCGGCGGCAACGGCGGCGGCGGCGGCGAACTGACACATACATACAAACAGACAGGTGTTTGTTATCCCGATCTCTCTCTCTCTCTCTAGTCAATCAGGGAATCCCTCGGAGGAAAAAAATCAAACAACAAGTGGCTTTTTTTTGTTCTTGCGTTGCTGATCCAAGCTTCTATTCTAAATACTCTATTGAACTGAAAGCTGAGCGGTCAGTTCCTACAGACTAGAAATACGGCCTCTTCCGGCTATGGAAAGCAACTAATCGCTACTGTGCCAGAGTGCATGCTAGGTGCAGTGTTTGGGACTCACTGCCTGTGCCAGGCCTTGTGCCGCTCTTTCTTGCAGTAGGTGGCCGAGTCGATGACGCGCGCCGCCGACGGCAAGTCGATGTGGTTGGGGTTGTCGAAGCTGGTCGCGTTGCCGTCGTGCATCGGGTTCGCCGTGATGCGGATATCGGCCGCCGCTCGGCTGTTGTTGTTGTTGTTGAGGTGCGCGTGGGCGGAGGCGCGCTCGAGGGTCGCTCGGCCAAGCCAGACCCAGTCGTGGGCGTTTGTGGTCGGAGGCTCGTTTCTACGAACAGGCGGGGCCGAGGGCACGAGCTGCGACTCAAGTGGGTCGCCGGACCCGTCGCCGTCCAACGGGGACGGGGGCAGAGGTTTGAATTTCGACGCGTAGACTACACAAGACACAACAAAGACGACAATTGCGAAACAGAAGGCGGCGAGGAGGACGTACATGCCGATTTCAAGGGGGGAAAGGTGCTGGGGATGGAGACCGTGACCTCGCACCCCTGCCACGCCGCCGCCCACGCTCACCCCACCGACAACACCATGGTGCTGACGAGCTTGGACTGTTGGCTCATAGTTATTCTCATCTTTCAGGGGAAAACCTAAAAATTAACAAAAACAAACAAAGGCATGAGTCAGTGGTTTTACTATCTTTATCAAACAAACTTTATTAATTTAAAATTTGCCGAGAGTAACAGATATGTTGATTCATACCGGGTGTCCCAAAACTCAACAATAAACCGTGTACAAGGATTAGGACAGTTTATGAGGGCCCAGAATCTAAAGAACTATTGGTACTTTTCCGTTAGCCGGGCTCAAATGTCGCCAATTGTGAACCAAACGCTAGTATCACGGGTTCCGTCTAGCGCTTCTACTGACAACGGATTCTTTTAGAAAATGAATATTAATTAAAAAATAATCAGTAAATCCCCCAAAAAATTCGAATATGTAAAAGATTTATTCAGTTCAGCTCTATTCGGCACGTATATCTTCATTTCGAGCTGGTTTTTAGGTGATTAGGTTGGCGTTAGCGGCGAGTATATCCTAACGCCAACCTAATCACCTAAAAATCAGCCCGAAATGAAGATATACGTTGAAAAGTTTTTGTTTAGAGTAGCAGAGTTGTTGAATCAAGCAGAAGACAACCTCTTTGTTTCTCTTTGTGAAGATATACGTGCCGAACAGAGCCGAACTGAATATATCTTAACCGAACCCTTCAAAGTTTGTTCGGGAACCCATTTTTTTCCCTGTTCACGGATTATCGTTGAGTTATGGGTAGAGACCGGATTTCTATGCAATTGCATATTTTGTTTGCCGCCATGTACGACACAGGAGATCAATTATCTATCCGAATCATGCATCTAGGAAATTGTGGATTAAATTTTATACTGCATATTTTTGCATATTTGAGCAATATTGCATAAAATTGCATATTTCGCGCCAAACAAAAGTAATTTTTCGGAGAAAGAATGAAAAATAAAAGATTAAATAAAACAGGAGGACACTAATTTAAATTCGAAGAAAACTGAAATGGGCCTCAACGACACGAAGTGTAGTGTTGGACTACAAAGTAGGGGATAGGAAGTTGCATTACAAAGGATGTAAACAAGCTACAAAACAATAAACCCACTAATTATTCAGTTGTACTAGATACTATATTCTACACGAAAATGACTAAAAGTTAAGTTAAGTTCCTTTAAATTCGCCCCAGTATGAATGAGGATGTGGAGTGCTCTTTTTCCTATAAATCAATTTTAAGTGACCGTAGACATAATAACCTGAAGAAACTTTAGAAAAATACTTGTAAACATAAATTATTCACAATTACAATAAAATTTTAATTATTTTTCAGTTCCTTTGTCAATTATTTCTTTATTCTTTTTTTAATGGCCTTCGGGAACTATAGCTCATTTTGGCCATTGAGTGTTCGTGTGTGTGTGTGGAAGTGTGTGTAAATTATTGTAGGTATCAGATTATAGCCGGACAAATATTTGCATTATTTTATTAGTTTATTATTTGTACGTCAATAAGAAAAGCTTGTTAATATAAAAAAATTTGGCTGTCTCGGGACAGCCGATAGAAGTGAATACTGATATGCGCTTGTGGAGCAATGCGGGGACGCGGTGAGGGGAGAGAGCTGTAACTGTTAGTTACGCGTGCGCGGCGAGGATACCGCAGTGGAGGGGAGAGGGAGTGAGAGAGATCTGCCTCGATTTCGTAGGATACAGGAAAGTTCTACTGGTGCCATCCAATCAGAAGAAGTAGGCGGGTCACTTAAGCCGCCAAATTCGAACATGAACCTGCTTTATCGAAACTAACTTCTATTTTATTAACATTAGCCTTAATTATACTTATATATGTATATATGCCTCCCCCCCCCAAGACAAAGAAAAAAATAAATTCAAATATCGTGCATTTTTTTTAAAAGATGAATAAAGAACTCAATAATCTTTAGAATTACTGTGATTATAATTAAAATACATATTAAAAAAAGCTTTAGAAAAATAAAGAAATAAATTAAATATAAATTAAATTTAAATCTATGGAAAATTGAAACTTGAAAATTGATTTTTTTTCAATGAATATAGATATTTTTTAAGGTTTAAAAAATAATTGTTGCTTTTATCTATATCTATATCTATCTATCTATCTATCTATCAATATACATATATAAGTATAATTAAGGCTAATATTTATAAAATAGAAGTTATTTTCGATAAAGTAGGTTCATGTTCAAATCTGGCGGCTTAAGTGGCCCGCCTACTTCTTCTGATTGGATGGCACCAGTAGAACTTTCCTGTATCCTCAATTTCGTTACGGTCGCATTTCCGTTCGTTCGGTCGGTTTTTTCTCGATTCACTCTCCGGGAAAAATGTGTACCTGGCGAGCCTATAGAAGTGTATTCACTTCAAAATAAAATTAATACAATACAATCATGTCTGTTAAATAAAACAACCCCCCCGTATTTTTTTTGACCACATTTTTGGAATATTGTTATATTTATTATATAAATAAAGTTACTATAATTGTTTTTATTTTAAATTAACTATCTTAAATGAGGCTTTATTAAAAAACACTCGGAAACTGATGATCGTTTCCTTATGATCAGGAGAAGGTTAATTATTGAACACTATCTTCTTTTTCATAATTTTTTATTGTTGTTTCACATGGAGACAGTTTCGGCCGATATTCTCTGCCATCTTCAGTCTAAAATACACAGCATATCAATTTGCAATACAAGAACCATTACAGCAGTATTTTCATCATATTTAAACCTTCAATTACTTACCCCTAGTAAGACATAGCAACATTTTCAATATCAGTTAACACCTCATTCTCCTGTGGCATCTCACATTCAGAAAACACATATAACAGGTAAGCTGTAGATAACCTGAAGAGAACAGAATTTTAATTACCTTGTTCAAATAATATATAAATAAAATTATTTGATCAAGGGAATTAAAATTCTGTTCTCTTCAGGTTATCTACAGCTTACCTGTTATATGTGTTTTCTGAATGTGAGATGCCACAGGAGAATGAGGTCTTCTTCTTCTTCTTCTTCTTATTGTTAGACTAAAAGCCTGTTTAATCCAGAGCGTCTTTCCATCGTTTTCTTGGACGGCCCCGTCTTCTTTTCCCGGTAGGGATGTTGTCATGTACCTTCCTCACCAGCCGGTCTTCATTCATTCGCAATAGGTGTGCACTCCATTCTGTTCTTCTCCTTTGGACCCATATGCTGACATTTTGTATATTGCACTTTTCCCTAATATCTTCATTTTTGACCCTGTCCATCCTTGTTTTACCCGCAATTCTGCGTAGCGATTTCATCTCACAAACTTCCAATATTTTTCTTGTTTTTGCGGTGTCTGTTCTTGTTTCGGCCGCATATGTCAAAATTGGTCGCACAACGGTCTTATAGATGCGAACTTTTGCTTCCGTTCCCAGAAACTTGTTTGACCAAACCGTTTCATTCAGGCATCCTGATATTTTGGACGCCTTAATAGATTGGAGCCTGACTTCCTCGCTAACACTTTCGGAGCTGGTAATCTGAATGCCGAGATAATTGAAGGATGACACTTGCTCTACTATGGTGTTATAAAGTTGTAGCTTACAGCGTACTGGAAGAATGAGGTGTTAACTGATATTGAAAATGTTGCTATGTCTTACTAGGGGTAAGTAATTGAAGGTTTAAATATGATTGAAAATACTGCTGTAATGGTTCTTGTATTGCAAATTGATATGCTGTGTATTTTAGACTGAAGATGGCAGAGAATATCGGCCGAAACTGTCTCCATGTGAAACAACAATAAGAAGATAGTGTTCAATAATTAACCTTCTCCTGATCATAAGGAAACGATCATCAGTTTCCGAGTGTTTTTTAATAAAGCCTCATTTAAGATAGTTATATTTATTATGTTGATTTTATTCAAGAACACCTAATATTTCATTGAGTTTAAAGATTTTCTAATATATTAAATGAAATGAAAATTTTGTCCAATGTTTTACACAATAAAAGTACATATTTGACACTTGGTGTCTATAGTTTACTTAATCAAGTTATTCCTTTAATAGCACTCCTTCAAATATATAGTCTTTTTGTCTTCAAATTTAATTTTTTAGTGCATGAAAAAATTTATGTTGCCATCTTTTGCTGCATATTTGAACTTATTCTGCATATTTCAGCATTTTTAATTGCAAATTTTGGCAGTTTTTACTGCATAAAAATCCGGTCTCTAGTTATGGGACACCCTATATAGAGAAATCCAAGCGGTTGTCAACTTACCAATGAGAATATCCTCAAGATCTGACATGACTTCCCGATGATGTTTCCGATCGCGAGCCGCGATCCCATGCGAGCCGACTCCGGAGTTTCCATTTCCAGACGAGGATCCCACGCCACCCCCGTCATTCTGTACGAAATCCGGCCGCTGAGGGAGTTCGCTGGCTGTGAAATCGACATCCACTGTCGCAGTGGCAGTTGCTAACGTTCCAGCTTTGATAACAGCCGCAGCGGCGGCGGCTGCTGCAGCGGAGGGCGCTCGTCTCGTGGATGCAGCTGCTGCGGCGGCTGCAGCGGCAGCTCGGCATTCATCAGCAAGCAGCAGAGTGACCCGGAGAAGGTCCCCTTTGCCCTCACCGACTGCGATCACGCGGGGGTGGTGGGACGCCACCATGGGCGCGAAGGCGACCACGTCAGGGTCCAGACTGTCCACGATCAGGTGGTAATCGGTAACGGAGATTTCACGCAGTGGAGTTCGTAATCCATCCGAAAATTCCAAGTCTATATCAAGTAAACCTTCCTGCAAAACAAAACAAGAAAACACAAACATATTAATTAAAGGGGTTCGGGACTGTTTGACATTTTTATAAGAAAATTCTCAAATTTTTACCATCGAATCATTGATGTATTAAATATTTATTCCCGAAATTTGAAGTTGATCGTCTGTCCCATTACCGAGAAATAAATTATTGAAAATTGTCCTTTTAACATGGAAGTAAATGGGACTAGTAACTTCTATACAAATTATACCATTTTCAACAAATATATACAGATCAATAATTTAACTTTTATAAATCGAATGATACATTTTTCAAAAGATTTTACAGTCTAGTTAATTAGTTATTCACAAATATAAAAATAAAAAGTTATTTGCAGCTAACAGAATATAACAAAAGCACTAGTGTAGAATTCCAACTCTATTTCTTGAAATCGTTTTTATGTTAAATAAATGTTTTTATAATGAGAAAAAAATGTATCTCAATATTATTTTTATTAATATTATCAAAACAAAGATTTTTATCCCAAATTAACAATTTTTTTCCATTAAAAAATTTAGTAGGCAGAAGTTGTCACTTAGCAAAAATATAAAAGATTTTTTCGAAGATCAACCAGATAGATAAGGTGTTCCGAACTCCCTTAAGGACGTTTCATATGATTCCTAAAATTATAACAAGTACCGGACTTATTTTTAGTTTCATTTGAAAGCTAAATATTAATATTATTTTTAATTTTAAATTCAAGTAAATAAGTCGAATTTTATTTGCATTCAGAATTAGATAAGATTGAAATATAATTTAATTTATTTTTTTAAATTAATTTAGAATTCCGCGGGTGGGGTATCATGCGGGCTATACGCGGATTGATACCGGGTAACATCTAGATGGACCATATCTTTTTTCGCTCTCTTGGTTCAGGATGGAGAATCGGCTGGACCTCAATGGTTCTTATAAAACGGTAGTCTCGCTAAGTATTCTCTAAATTTCGCTTTATAAAAACATCTTTGAATTTCTCTTTGAATTTCTTAAGATTAATTTAATTAATTTGGTTATTTTTTAACCCGCTTCGACCGTCATCAAGTCATATTACCACTGTGAACAAAGTTTTGAACTTAAGTGCAATTAAAAATAATAATACGTAATATACACGGAGGTTCCTTCGGTGACCCTTTTAAACCCTGAAGAAGGAAGGACGATCCTGCGAACCGTCGAGTTTTTTTTGGCTTTTCGGACTTTCTAGCCATAAGCCAATTTACGATACATATAATAGTTTTTAAGGAATTTGGTGTTGGTACTTGGTGAAACATTTTTTAAAATTATTGGATAAAAATACTTGGTAGGTTTCACTCTTAATGTGAACCTACCAAGTATTTTTATCCGATACATATAATTATTATTTTTTAAATTTGTGTCTACCCAGGGATCACATGCCTCGAGTCGGATTTAAACCCGGGTCCACTTGGTTAGCAGGCTGGTTCGCTAACCCCTAGCCTAACCCGAGTTTTCTTAAGAGGACCTAAATGACGTTCTAATAAATTTTATTTTGAAGGAGACAATAAAAGAGTGTGTCTTCTGCTGGAATTATAAATTTTATTTATTTATAACGAGACTATAGTTTCGAGGGCTTTGCCCTCTTCATCAGTCTATTACAATGTATTCATTAGAAATTACTAACCTAACCACATGAAAGATGTTAACCTTTCATTCATAAATTAATTCCTGTGAATACATTCTAATAGACTGATGAAGAGGGCAAAGCCCTCAAGGCTATAGTCTCGTTATAAATAAATAAAATTTATAATTCCAGCAGAAGACACACTCTTTTATTGTCTCCTTCAATATATAAAAATTCTGCTACTCTCGGCAAAAACTTTCAATTTAAATTTTATTTTATTCAAAATTTGTTGTTTTCATTATCTTTGAGCTTACCTTTGTACGAATTCATCAATTATACCTTTCCCGTTTCAATAAAAAAATACCTCTAATTAAATTTTTTTTTTAAATTTTATTAAACCAATTATTTTACATGAATTAATCTATACATTGTATTTGATCTTCGACTTCGGAGATTAGTTCTCCACCATCGACTGTCCTTGATCATCTTTTTAGTCCTTGTTTTTAATAAGAGGAAAAAACTAATTAAATAAAAAAAACCTCTTTTCCGATAATTATTCCAATTCCATATTCAATCTCGTCAAGAGATTTATTTTGTTCAATCTATTGCTTCATTTAATTTTTTATAAATTAATTAAATTTATAAATTTATTAAACCAATTTTTTTACATTAATTAATGTATACATTGTATTTTAGCTTCGACTCCGGAGATACTTCTCCACCATCGACTGTCATTGACCATCTTTGTAGTCCTTCTTTTTAAAAAGAGAGGAAAAACTAATTAAATAAAAAACCTCTTTTCCGATAATTATTCCAATTCCATATTCAATCTCGTCAAGAGATTTATTTTTGTTCAATCTATTGCTTCATTTAATTTTTTATAAATTAATTAAATTTATAAATTTATTAAACCAATTTTTTTACATTAATTAATGTATACATTGTATTTTAGCTTCGACTCCGGAGACTTCTCCACCATCGACTGTCCTTGGCCATTTTTGTAGTCCTTCTTTTTAATAAGAGGAAAAAACTAATTAAATAAAAAAACCTCTTTTCCGATAATTATTCCAATTCCATATTATTTTTCCTCTCCCCCATCCCATCCCCAATTAATTAAATTTCCTAATTTTTATATAATATATTAATATTTATAATGAAATAGTAGTGGGTTTTAAAATTAAAAAACAAAAACAATTAATTAATAAAAGGAAATTGAGAAAAATGTATTTATAAATTTTGATTGACATATCCACCTGTGAATAATTACTTTAATTATTAAAAAAATCAATCAAATTAAAGTTACCTAACCCTGACAGCTCGAATTATCGACCCCTAAACCCTCTAATTCGTGAATCTTTAGAGCCGTTTTCGAAATACCGATTCTATATAAATAAATGTTATGTATTAAAGAATTGCTCAGCATATAATAATATAAGATAAGATTTAGATTGAATTCTCAGAGAATAAAATTAAAAGTCAAAAAAAAATTCGGGTATGTGCTTAAGACCACACGACAGAAGTGATAACTTATGTGGCATTTATAATTCTAATAAATAATAATAAATAAATAAATTATTTTATTTTATTATTATTTTAGATAAATATACCTACACTTTTAAACATTAGTGTTAATAAGTAAACTTTTAATTATTTTTTTGGAGTTATTAAATATATATTTTTGTTATATTATTTTTAAATATAATAGTATTATATTTAATGCTTAGTTTTTTCTTTAGTTTTTTATTCAGTATTTTGGACTAAGTATTTCTATTTTTCGATTTAGCCTACGTGACGATTGGCAACCGTTACAGCTCAATCCCATTTACTGCCAAGTAAAATAAAAAGTGTGCAAGGGGCGCCAAAAGAAGTTATCACTTCAAAAAAAAAGAAGAAATATAAGATAAACTAAATAAAAAAACATCCCTAATAAAAACTTAATAAGATTTATTCTATTTAATTATTAATTACGAGCTTTTCGTGCGTGCCTTCGGCTCGTCCTCGAAGCTCAGCCCTCCGAGCTGGTGCCCTGGCGGGCAGCGTTTGGGTCCAAAAATTTTATTCCTCTTAAAAAACTACACTCCAAATGTATACCTGCAAACTCCCGAAAATACATAGTCTCTTAAAAGTTTCGCCTCATTTTCCACCTGACACAGCTACAGAAATGAGGCTCTCGATGTAAATCTGGAATTATTTTTTCTCTCTATAATCTACAGCATTGTGATATTTTTTGTATGGAAATAGATTTATTTAAATAAGTGGGGTCGTGTGAGGAGGAGAATTATATTATATCATTTTTTTAAAATTTGGGATCGATAATCATATAAGGCTACAAATATTTAAAAGAGATCTGGTGTTGTTTGTATGACAGGCTGCTCCAGTATTGCCAAAAGAGAAACTCGGGCATGCGTATCTTAAGTCGTTCAATTTTGTAAAAATCAAAAGATAAGAATAACAAAATTGAGATTTTTAAAAAATTATAAAAAAGTGGCAAATTATTAAAAAATAAACAAATAATATATTAAATACAAATCAAATAAGATGTGATTAATTTCTTCTTCTGTGCGTAAAGAAAAGCCAATTGAATAGTTAATTTTTTGAGTAGTGAGGGGGGCGGGGAGGAATAATTATCAATATATTTAATAGATTAAAAATTCACAGTTCTTTGGACAATGTTTTTTTATTGAAGCTCTTATTCAATTTTCATACAACTTATTTTATTGTATCAATCTAGAAAGAAAAAATTCTACTATGTCTCAGTTATTTTTATCTTTATTTCAACCAATGTTGATCTAACCAATTGAGTGCTTGAAAAAGTCTCGAGAGAGAGAAAACGTTGTACAAAAATTGAATAAGAGCTTCAATAAAAAAACATTGTCCAATGAACTGTGAATTTTTAATCTACTAATTATAATGGACATTAATCAACATAATATATTTAATGTTTCTTAATTTAAAATCAATTGGAGTCTTTCATTTCAAAATTCGAGTTCAAATTACAATTATATTTCAAATTTGCCGCAAATATACCGACGGCATCAGCGCTCCCTGTCGGCAGCATTACGTTTGCGTTGCTGAAAATTAATTTAGGCTAATATATATATATATATTATTTTTAATTAAATATTTTCTCATTTTTAACCTGATATTGTGCTGTAAGTCTTCGGGTGACGCTTGTTTCAGCGACATATCCATTTTCGACAGCGGAATCTGGTGAAATTGTCAGCTGAAGTCCGCTGACAACTCGTACAAGAAGTCTCGAAACGCTTACTTTGTCATTGCCCACGCGGACTTCTTTAGCTCCGACCACCCGTCCAGTAACAGGCGAAAGAACCTGTTCAGAGAAACAACATATCTTAATTAATAGGTCTAGTATATTTACGATACATACATAAATATTTCAAATAAAGTGAAAAATATAACGTCTCCTTAAGCTATGCAGCCGTTACAGCTCGCTTGTTCACTTTTAGAGAATATAGGAAGGGGCCCTCATTAAGTAAAGACTTTCAGCATATTCTTTTGATAATTATTGTGCAAATTATCGTCTTTAATAATATTAAATTAGACAGTTTATTGGGGATAAAATAAAAATGCATTTTAATTAGTCAACCGACGTTTCGTTCTTTTATTCAGACTTCTTCATGCTTAATGTTATCGTACTTATTGCGTATAATGTATTCTATTTATTTTTATGTTTTTACTTTGCCATACGAGATATAGTAAAAAATGTTTATTTGGTTCGTATTTTTTAAATATTTCAAAAACGGTTAAAACTATTTTGATAAAGAAAAAAAAAACTGAGTGAATTCACGGCGTTTCGGTTTACAATACGTCCGCCTCCGTGGTGTAATGGTCAGAGTAACTGACTGGCAACCCGGAGGTCTCGGGATTCGATTCCCGGCTATACCCAGACATTTTTTCTGTAAGTATAGGGTCTGGTAATAAAAATTAAGTGGGAGATAAATTTAACCGAATTTATCGTGCGGAGAATTTACCACTGCTCGAAGCCCCTAAAACCTTAGTAAATTGGATATTGAATTGTATCTAAGTTTCTGAGATTGGCTCGTGATCCCGGCTTCTTTTCCTTCTGCTCTGTTCTTTTCACGATGGAGGGGCCAGCCCATACAGGCCTTTAGGGGATCCACCTTCTGGTGTATCTCCTTCTCACATCAATATCATTAAAAAAAAAAAAAAATAAAAATAAAACACACTATATACTGAACATAGAAAAATATATTTTAAGAGATATATTAATTATTTTGTCAAAATTTATTTTAGCGTGTTTGTGAGCAGAGGCGTAGCCACGAGGGGGGGGGTCCCACATGGCTCATGGGATGAGTAACGGCAACGACAAACCGTTCATTATGGCAAACTAAGAGTAATTAAATATATTTCATATGTTTAATTAAGAATTATGTTCTTTTTTAATTTCTTGAAGTGCCTTTTTAGTCCAGATAAATTGTTCTCTAAAGGACCCCAGACGGGAAAGTTTTAGGGTAGTTATAATTTCTTCAACCCCTTATGTTTTTGGGTGTACTGAATACGAATATGAGGTTTTCTAACAAAATTTCGTGACGGAACATTGTCAAAAAAGGTAAAAAAATCTCATTTCTTGGCGGTTTTTGCTTATAACTCGAAAACTATCAACTTTTCGTAAATAAGCTTCCTATTCAAAATGAATGTTCATAAAAATTTCTATAAATTTCAATATTTGGGTTTTTACTCCGAAGAATTGTTCCGGCACAAGCGCTAGTTGAAAATTAGCGTTTTTTTCTATTTCCGCAAATCCCAAAAACTCGCACTTTTTTCGATTTTTTCCCTTTTTGACCACGAAGGAGCACGTTTTCAACAAAGACCACTCTATACATTTTTAAACTAGATTAAATTTTATACTATTTAAACAAAGTTTCATGTTAATTGGATAATGCTTATCCTTGCCACAATGAGGTTGAAGTTTTGAAAAACTGCAATCTTTTGTAAAAAAAATAGCAGTTTTTCCTTCATAAAATGAAAACCTCTCATTCTATGAACTTGATTCTTATCTCATTCTCTAGGAAATTTTGTTGACTTGAACGTTTACTTGAACTACTTTTTTGATAAAACTCTTAAATTTATAGATATTCAACATTTTCCATGACACTTTTGAGGATTAAGATCATATCGTGTCATGAAAAATGCTAGATATTTATAAATCTAAGTGTTTTATCAAAAAAGTGGTTCAAGTAAACTAATTAAATTAATCTTAAGAAATTCAAAGAGAAATTCAAAGATGTTTTTATAAAGCGAAATTTAGAGAATACTTAGCGAGACTACCGTTTTATAAGAACCATTGAGGTCCAGCTGATTCTCTTCTTAAGATTAATTTAATAATTTTCTATATTTGTATAAATATACTAGAAAAACAAATTTACTTATAATTTGTTAAAAATTCCGTTGAGTGGATTTGCTCGCGAGTTTACTCCGCGGAATTCTAAATTAATTTGTTCAAGTAAACGTTTAAGTCAATAAAATTTTCTAGATAAGGAGATAGGAATCAAGTTTCTAAGATGAGTGGTTTCATGTTATGAAGGAAAAACTGCGATTTTTTGAAAAAAATTGCAGTTTTTCAAAACTTCAACCTCATTGCAGGAACGGATTCCGCACACCCAAAAACATAAAGGGTCGAAGAAACTATTCATCTATTAATCTCCAAAACAATGTTTTGAATTTTTATTGAGACTTTTTAAAGCTCTTAAATTTATTTGTTTAAAAAAATAGGTCCTACTTATTACTTTAAAATACTGAAAAATGTATAGGTAGGTACTTTTTTAAGCGAAATAGTAAAAAAATAGTCTTTTTTTTTATTTTTTCATAAAAACAACACAACAACAACGTCACCTGAACTTCTGTCCGTCCAACTCCTCTTCCTTGTAAGACGCGACCTCTAAGGGACGCAATTCGGGGATCGGCCACGCGAAGCAGACTGAGAACCAGATCTGTGATTCGTAACCAGGTTCTACGAGAGACGAGATAACTCTCTCTTCCGGAATCATGGTCTTTTGCCATAAAACGAGCGTACACCTGAAAAACAAAAAATCAATCACTTTCACTTTACCAACTATTAAAGGTATTTACATTTTTATATATCGGGTGTCTATATCTATTTCTTTACAATGGTAAAATTTTAATTTGTCGATAGATTTTTCGCTATTAATTTTTAATAAAAAAAACTGTAAATATAAATATATTCTGAATTAAAAACTACATCAGATATAGAAAAATTATTAAAAAATAAAAAAAAATAAAGGTAAAATCTCGAAAATTAGACAGTTATTAGAAATTCAATTCAAATCAAGAGTGATTTTCAGAAGCGTCAAACTTTGATCTTGAATTGGATCGAGCGAGGTGTGTCTGGTGAGGTTTTAGCACTATTAGTGCCACCAGAGGGTTTTCGGTTTTTTAATGTGTGGTTGATAAGAAAAAAAATGTGGGTAGAAACACTCCCAGCTCGGACTTAGGTTCGGTTAGGTTATATTCAGTTCGGCTCGGTTCTTCGATTCGTATACCTTCATTTTGTTTTTAGACTGTTCGGTTGGCGTTGGAACCGAGCCGAACCGACTATATCCTAACCGAACCGAACCGGAGACGACTTTCACATATTAGAATTTATATGTAGGGGTAGATTAGGTGGGCAGAGTTTAGGAAATCTAGACAACGAACTTGGACGCCATGTATCAGTGTGACGTCATGGTTACGCTTATGCAAATCACCCCAAATCAAAATAATGTTTTCTAGTATCAATAAGTGTTAAAATATATGTATAATATTGGCTCCTCCGATATGACATCAGCGCCACTCCGGCGTTGACTATCTTAACTTAACTTATCACTCACTTCATTTTCTACTCGAGTTCATATAACTTGCTATATATTGCTTTTTCCTCATGTACTATTCTATTTTATTGTAATATGTGCAACCTCAATAAAACGCTTTATATATTTTATCTATAAAATTATCTATCATGGTGATATTCCGCTATCCACACCTTTTATACCTCTTAACAAAAGTTGGATAACCAGCATACTGTAATAGAGATATTAAATTGTATTTAAACCAATATTTTTGGATAAATAGATAAAGTTCATTTAATTATAGTCAGCTAGGTCTCCAATTTAGCAGTATGAGATTGATTTTAATTTTAAAATTAATTAAAAAATATTTTTATTTAAAATTTCGTCAATTTCTAAAATTAATCTATTTTCTAAATTCCGAATCATTATCTAACATTTCGGAAATTGTGTTCCAGGTGGCACATTCGAAAATTTTTTATTTTTGATTTTTAAATAAGAATTTTTTAATTTTTATATAAAATATTTATATTTCTTTAAATTAGGGTGGTCCTTATTTTGGGTATTTTTCGAATTTTTACGCTGGCAGAGACTCATATGGTTTGAAATAAATAATAAAAAAAATATATTCCAAGTTTCAAGTCTCTATCTCAATTTTAACCTGTGCCTCAGAGCGATGCAAGTTTCCCATCTAAATAACATGGAGTTTTTGCCATTGAAAGATTAATTTTTTATTCCGGCCAAAGTAATGGTTCAAAAAATTTGAAACTCTGTAGACTTTATCCTTATAATAGTGTGGGATTTCATTCTCCGCTCCTTTCAATGTAAAATGCTTTTGAAAATAAAGATTTGTTTTCGCCTTGAGAAAGGCGTTTGCTTGCTGTTTGCCGGTCAGAATCCTTCGATAAACTGACGGATGAGCAGCAGGGAGACGCCCCTTTTATAACGGAAACAAGCCCGCGAAAAGTTATGCATACGTCACCTAAAAGGCGGGAATAATTACCCAATCAGCTTAATTGCTAATTAGAGCCAGGGTTATAAAAGAAGCCAGCTCCTCGAAGCGAACTCAGTTGTTGAGTTGTCATTTGTCAGTTGTGAGTTGTTATTCAGTTGATAAAGCTCATTGAAATGGGACAACTCACCAGGGAACGATTTGCTGAAGAAACAGCTTGTGTCTAAGAAGTAATTTGTATACACGTTCTGTAACGAAGAAGCAATAAATGCGGGCCTTGTGCCATTATTTTATTAAAAGCATGTTTCAACAACTTTCGAAAAGTAGTGAGAGAATTAAAAAAAAAAAAACTCTTTTAGAAGCCTCTGGAGTTTTTAATGATTTTATTTTTTTTAATTTTACCTCTACAGGACTCTGTTGATATCGAAGTCGACACGTAGAACTGCGATCGGGCACTCTGTTGAGAATGTCTTCAGGAGGGCTGTTCCAGCCGCGGTAAGGGTCGGCGCCTCGCTTCACTTTACCACCCATCGGACTGTTGCCAACGCCACTAAACACACACACACACAAACATAACAGTGAATTAGACCGTACTTCTTAATGAGAGAGAGCTAAGTTTTTTTACAGAGTATATCTATAATGACAAAGAAAAACAAAGAGGTTGTCCTCTGCTTGATGCAAATAAACATACACACATCGAGATGATATATCTGTATATATATATATATATTATTTATTTGTTTGAGACTACAGTTTCGAAGACTTGATCTTCATCATCAGTCTTTTTTAATTATAAATGTTTGTTTTTCATGGAGTCAATATCGTATGGATATTGAAAATTTGATGTTCCTTCTTCACTGGTGGTCAGCTTAGAACTAACGACATTCTTTTGGTTCACATTCAAATAAAACAATATGTTTCCCTTTCTCCTTGTTTTACAAAGAGAAAGG
The DNA here is from genome assembly GCA_024734495.1 of Forficula auricularia. NCBI lineage: Eukaryota > Metazoa > Arthropoda > Insecta > Dermaptera > Forficulidae > Forficula > Forficula auricularia. The sequence goes on from JALMQS010000128.1 coordinate 52,608, forward strand.
CTGACAATGGAAGGGTTTGTTTTTCTTTTTTTCTTTTATCTTTTGTTAGCAAACATCTTAAGCAAATTGCTATTTGATAATTTAATTTGGCTGTTCAAACAAAGTTTTGAATTTTTATTGAATGATTTCAAAATTTATAACGATTCAATTGCGCTAATTAATTTTGGGTTTCTTTCTCCTTTTATTAATCTAATTCCTGTGCCTTCTGGGAAAGAGTGATTGTTTGAATTTAAATGTTCCGCAAAAGAGTTTTCATTCTTTTTATTTTTAAAATCTCTAATATGTTCATTTAATCGAATTTTCAGATTTCTCTCTGTTTTCCCTACATAGATCGCTTCGCAATCTTTGCATTTCAAACTATAAACCCATTCTTTTTCTATATTTGGTAATTTGTCTTTTTTATTTGAACCTAAATCTTTTCCTAGAGTAATTGGAGTTTTGAATACTGTTTTGAACCTTAATTTTTTGTTTTAATTTTTCCGAAATTTGTCCATAATATGGGAGAACTATCCTAGGATTTTCTTTTTCTTTTTCATTCTTTTGTGAATATATTGATTCCAGGGTTGATTTTTCAATTTTTTTAAATAACATTTGGTCTATAAGGCTTGCCTCGTACCCATTATTTACCTCGATTTCTTAAACTAACAAAAACTTTTCAATTATATCTATAATGCTTGGAGATAATTCTTGGGGTGGTTATAAGGCTCAAAATAAAGAAATAAGTTTACATAAACATATGTCCGGAATCCTTATTTTACCACCTATCCACATTTTGTTCTTTTTACTAAATACCTATGTACCCAAAAGACTGAGATTCGCTAAGTGATTTTTATGTCTTGAAGATTAATTAATTAATCAAGCACTTGTTTTGATTTAATCACAAGATTAATTTTTATTCAACCAACATCTGTTGATAAAATTAGTTTAATTAAAAGAACTATCGAAATATTTTTTGCCATAATTGAAATCTAGTTATATATTTACTTATAATATATATTTTGAAATAAATTATTAATTATTTTTTATTCTATTAAATGAATACAGTTATTTATAATATCAAACAAATAAATAGACACGTTCTGATGTGGCCATCCACTCAGGCGCAGATCCAGACCTCTGATTTGGGGGGGGGGGGGGGGCAGCCACTGAGTTTTACCTCCCCCCCTTAATGAAAAAGGATCCTATCTCAAACTAAATAAAAAGAGCATTATATTTTTAAATTCATTTCCTTTTTCAACATTTTTAATCGAGATGGGAAAAATCGTTCTTTTTAGGGAATAGTTCTTTTATAGTTCGTTCATTATATGGAACTAGCTCAATTGAACTATATAGTTCAGGGGTGGCCGATGTATATAAGATCTACTTTTTATCTCGAAAGTGTGTCGCGATCGAATTGTCCAAGAGGGAGGGGGGGGGGGTCGAAGACGACGCCCCCCACATAGAATTTTATTTTCAATTTTAAAATTTAATGTTATAATTTTTTTTTTAATAAACATAAAAAATGTTGATCTCCAATGCTTTGGGGGGGGGGGGGCGGTCGCCCCCATCCACCCCTGGATCGTCGCATGCATCCACTTGATTTTACCATACAGTTCTGGTTGAATTTGGTACAAAGGCCTAGATTTTTATTTTTGTCCGCCCCCCCCCCCCCCCACACTGTTATGCTTAAGTGATACGTTGAAGGATCTCCGAAAGTTCTTCACCGATTTCTTTGAAATTTTCACACAAAATTCCATTAAAATACACGGTTGTTTTTATATATAGTCTTTTTATAGATATCACACCCGTGGCATGTAAAAAAAATAGTTTTTTCGAGGAAACGACAGCGTCTCTCTGGGGGGTAAAAGCAAACAAACAAGTTTTTGGTTAAGGGAACAATTTTGACAAGTAATATATAATTCTTTTAGGTTAAAAAATAAAATAAAATGAGAGAGTCTTCTGTTTTTTAAATAAAATAATTTTTAATTATTTCTAGAGACTATAGTTTCGAAGGCATTGCCTTCATCATCAGTCTATCACAAATATTTCAAATTAGTTACAAATTAAGATTTATACATAGAAAATTTTGAAAAATATATAATGTCTTTTTCTTCATGTTTCTTCTTGGGAGATTAGAATATTCTAATCTCCCAAGAAGAAACATGAAGAAAAAGACATTATATATTTTTCAAAATTTTCTATGTATAAATCTTAATTTGTAACTAATTTGAAATATTTGTGATAGACTGATGATGAAGGCAATGCCTTCGAAACTATAGTCTCTAGAAATAATTAAAAATTATTTTATTTAAAAAACAGAAGACTCTCTCATTTTATTTTATTTTTAACCTAAAATAAAAACAATTCTGTTACCATCGACAGTGAAATCTTTTATTCAACTAATAATATATAATTCATTTACTGTTTTAATACCTATTCTATAACTATTTACATTTTCAATTAATTTTCAAAACTATTATTATTTTTTATATATATTTAAATTTTGATCAAATTATATCATTTATCATTTTAAATTTTAACCATAAACGAGACGCTACCCGCCAGGTGCTAGGTGGCGCCGGGCCGAAGGCCCGGGAGTCAGCTAATAATAAATAAAACCATTAGAAAAATATTTTTTAAACATTCAGATTTAGTTATAAATATTTTTAATAAAATAAATAAAATATTGTAAAAACCTTAAATGAAAAGAAAGTTAGCTCTATGTGGCGAACTAAAACACTGTTTGGCCAAAATAACAATGTTGAAGTTGACTTGAAATTGAAAAAGCGACGTTGCCGGGATTAACTGACTGCTATTTAAAAAGACTTTGTTAAAAGAAAAAAATATACGAACACTCATCATGACAAAAAAACTCATAACTTTTATTAATGTTTTTATATTTTTTTCTTCTTCTTCTTCGAGTGCCATACCCGAAACGGGTGTCGGCGCCTCTCCACATATACCTGTGCTGAGTGTGTTTAGTTGTTTTACACAGATATACGGGACCTACTTTTTAACGCCGGTTCCGAACGGCTAATTTAGAGAGGTGACTAAACAATTATACTCTTGGTAGGTTGCCATTACTTTCCAAGAGGAGGCGACTGTAAATATCTATCTGCCGAGACTCGGTCTTGAACCAGCGATCTTCGAGTCAGCGACCCGACACTCTAGCCACTGACCCACAGTCACCTCAAAAAAAATAGTTCTATGGTCCAATGGTAAAGTGTGCGCATCTGATGCAAGAGGCCACAGGTTCTAATCTGACATTCGGCGAGTCATTTTTTTAAATTTTTTTTTACCTTTTATTAATTTTACGATTTTGAATAATTCCTGGAAAATCTATCAAAGTAAAAATACTATAATAGTTTATAAAATAATTTGTTTTTAAATGTCCTTATTACCCCCGATAGTTTCATTGTTACCCGATTTGGGGTAATTTACCCCGGTTCCCCGACCGCTGATCTAGAGGAAATATAATATATAGATGCGAAATCTCTAAGTATGAATTTCTGAAAAGAAGAGGATTTAGGAAATATGCAACGAGGCTGGATTTAATATAACAGTTTCTACTAATAATTTATTCATTCAGGGATTATCCTTCAAAATTACATTCGATTATTCCGATAATAATCTTCTCGTTCAATTATTCAGTATAATTGAAGGAAGTAACATTCTGTTCAGCTCTTTTAACGAAAAAGATGCCGAAGACGCTTTCATTAATCTTAGTTCGTGTAATTTATATTAACGAGGTGGATGGAGGTGGTGAAATATGCCAGAGTGGCTGGCATTGAATATGCAAAGACGGCTGGTTGCCTGCCTGGGTCAGAGCATCAATCAGGGTAGCTGCCGAGGAAGGAAGGAAGGAACGAGAATCCGGCAAATCTACACTTCAAGGGAAGCAACCAACCAACGAGCTAATCAAATATAAAAAAAAACATACAATAATAAAATAATTTTTATAAAAAAAAAAATAAATAAAATCGACTTCAAAATAAACTGCAACGGATCGTTGCCAAACTTTATCCAAATTCATATGAAATATGCTGGCTTAGTGTGTACTGGATATATTAATTATTTATCCTTTAACAATAAAAAAATAATATGCTTATTCCTTTATTATTAATCAGATATCACTTGCAATTTGCAGTTCATGTTGACTTTAATTCAAAAATAGCGATTGATTCTCATCTAATACTCGAGGAATAACCATTCTATATTGGATTTTTAACATTTCGGTTATTATTAGTAACCATTGCTGTAGATATGGAGGAATCGACTTAAAATCAAAAATAGCCATCGATTCTCATCTAATACCCGAGGAATAACAATTCTACATTAGATTTTTGACGCTTCGATTATTATTGGTAACCTTTGCTGAAGACATGGAGGAAACGGCTTAAAATCAAAAATAACGATCGATTCTTATCTAATACTAGAGGAATAACCTTATTGCATTCCATTTTTGATGTTTTGACTATTAATGGCAACCTCTACTGAAAACGTGGAAGAATCGACTTAAAATCAAAAAGACTAAATTCTTTTTTGGTAAACAACTCAAGCTTGAGCTAATTTTATTCAATAATATATATTTTTCAACATAATATTATTTTAAAATTTAATATCATATATATGAACATTTTAAATAACTTTAAAAAAAATATTTTAACCATTTTAGAATCTGGTATTTCCACCTCTAGCTTTTATAACAGCTTGCATCCTCTCAGGCATGCTTTTAATTAAATTTTCGATATCTTCTTGGGGCATTTTTTCCCATTCGTCAAAAAGTTTATTTTTTAGATCGCCAAGGTTCTCAGGCATGCGTTTTCTAACATATCTGCCCAAAGTGTTCCTTCCATAAATGTTCAATTGGATTGAGATCCGGGCTTCGAGATGGCCAATCTAAGGCTCTTATTCCTACATCATTCATGTACTTCTTGACGACTTTAGCCACATGGGGACGTGCATTGTCCTGCATGAGAAGGAAATTGTTCCCAATAAAGGGAGCATAAGGGACAACATGATTTTCCAGAACCTCGACTATGTACCGTGAAGCTGTAAGTGCCCCTTTCTCAATGAAAACAAGTTCTGTTCTACCCTCTAGGCTGATTCCACCCCAAACCATTACAGAACCTCCATTAAACGCTGTTCTTGAAGAGAAATCGTCTGGGGAATACCTTTCTTTTGATCTCCTCCATATTCTTTCTCTTCCATCGGGTGATTTAAGGATGAATCTAGACTCATCAGAAAAAAGAACTGACTGCCATTGATCCATTGTTCAATGTTGATGTTGACGACGGAATTGAAGGCGCGAAGATCGGTGTTCTGCCGTTAGCAAGGGTCCAGTTGCTGGTCTTCTCCAAACCATTACAGAACCTCCATTAAACGCTGTTATTGAAGAGAAATTGTCTGGGTAATACCTTTCTCCCGATCTCCTCCATATTCTTTCTCTTCCATCGGGTGATTTAAGGATCATCAGAAAAAAGAACTGACTGCCATTGATCCATTGTTCAATGTTGATGTTGACGACCGAATTGAAGGCGCGAAGATTGGTGTTCTGCCGTTAGCAAGGGTCCAGTTGCTTGTCTTCTCCAAACCATTACAGAACCTCCATTAAACGCTGTTATTGAAGAGAAATTGTCTGGGTAATACCTTTCTCCTGATCTCCTCCATATTCTTTCTCTTCCATCGGGTGATTTAAGGATCATCAGAAAAAAGAACTGACTGCCATTGATCCATTGTTCAATGTTGATGTTGACGACCGAATTGAAGGCGCGAAGATCGGTGTTCTGCCGTTAGCAAGGGTCCAGTTGCTGGTCTTCTCCAAACCATTACAGAACCTCCATTAAACGCTGTTATTGAAGAGAAATTGTCTGGGTAATACCTTTCTCCTGATCTCCTCCATATTCTTTCTCTTCCATGGGGTGATTAAAGAATCATCAGAAAAAAGAACTGACTGCCATTGATCCATTGTTCAATGTTTATGCTGACGACCGAATTGAAGGCGCGAAGATCGGTGTTCTGCCGTTAGCAAGGGTCCAGTTGCTGGTCTTCTCGAGAGGAGATCTGTTTCTTTTAGCCTTCTCCTGACTGTTTTTTCACTTATATTGATTCCGGTGGCCTGCTAGAGCATAGTTCGAGCGGTTGTATGACGATCACGCAAAATTTGAAGCTTCAAAAATTGATCATCCTTGGTTGTTGTTGACCTTTTTCGTCCTGATCCAGGCCTTCTGCAATAAGAACCAGTTTCCCTGAGTCTTTGATAGGCTCTTTGAATTGTCGAAACATTTAGATTTATAACCCTAGCTACATAACGTAAACTAAGGCCAACTTCGATTAGTGCAATTGCTCTAGCAGTATCTTCACTGTTCAAAGGCATGCTTACAGAATGAAATTTCTTTTAAAACAATATTAGATTAAGAAATAAAACGTGAAGATTAATGTACGATTAACTAGAACATTGTATCACATTTTATAAATAATGAATAAAGAAAAGAGCGAAATTTGAGTAAATTTTACTTTTCGACTAATATTAAATGTTATTATAATAAAATGTAGATAATTTGTTTATAAAGTTATTTAAAATGTTCATATATATGATATTAAAGTTAAAATATGTTGAAAAATATATATTATTGGTTAAAATTAAAAATAATTAAAAAAATTCAAGTGTTGCGTTTTTTGCCGGTCACTTTATTAACGAATTTCCAAACCTCACATTTTTTACGTTGTGAAATGCCCTATAATTGAAAATAACCTATTCCTTTTCGGAACTAATAGATGGCACCCTCTTCTGAATTCCTTAGATTAGAAATTTGTTTGTTACTAAATTCATTCACCTCCATATAATTACTGGTAATCGGGAGAACCTTGTGGAAGAGTCTGAAGAAGAGAAGAGGTCAGATGATGGGGCACACACTGAGACATGGGGGACTGCTTAGGGATATCTTAGAGGGGGAGGTGGGAGAGAAAAGGGGAAGGGGAAGACACAGATTAGAATATTTCAACCAAATAATTGGGGATATGGGATGCCAGACATTTAGAGAGGTTAAACAGCTGGCGGGGGACAGAGTCGAGTGGAGACGGATTGTTGCATCAAACCAGTCTTAGGACTGTATACTCAATGATGATGATGATGATGAATCGGGAGCTCTTAAAGGAGCACGTTCATTCCAGGTTTCAGGTTTCTAGCACACTTGCTGATAAAAATCGCCATATTAACAAAATTACTGAGTGTTGCAAAAAATCTACTTTATCTTTGAAGATTGGTTCAAAGAGAAAATGCGTCCATTAACAATGTTAGCGATTTAGTGAAATGAAATTAATTTGAGAAATATCTCTGGATTGGAAGGAACATGGCCCGAAGGAATAAGCGACCCCTCTCTAATATGATTAGAGCCAATATACCATAATAAATAGATGCCCAGGCCGGCTAGTTTGTTCGCCCACTCAGGGCTGAGCAAATAAAAGCCGGGTTTCTATAAGATTAAGCTAAGGCAATTAGGGCTAATGAAAGCCACAAAAGCCTGGACCTACGCAGGAACAATCTTTCTCATTGTTTTATTGGAAATAAGCTACAATTTTATTGTTCAAATAAAATTTAATTGAAAAGATTTTGTTTTGCCCAGACTAGCACAGTTGTTGATTCATAGAGAGAAATCAATGAGGTTGTCGTCTGCTTGATGGAAATAAACATATACGAGCCCCGTCCCATCTCAATTGGCTCACCAATATTTTTCTTTTTAAATAAAATTATGCTAATTCACGGTAAATTTAATTTAAATATTTATTTTTATTATCATTAGGAACAACATTTTAAACAATTTAAAACATTTAACTTAAAATTTTTTTTTAATTGTTAAAAACAAGGAAAACATACAAAATCCAAAACCTTTACCACTGTGTGACGCTGGCCAATCAGGTGACACGCACTTTCATCTGATTGGCCATCCCGCCGAGCACAAGGTGAATTCTACGATTTTACCCTTTGTCAACTTTTACAAAGACTTGACCAACCGACATACAACTGGCCCTTAGAGGCAAAAAGTTACAGAGCATCGCTCGGTGCTCAAGGCATTTTTAAATATGTTGAAATAATTTATTGTTTTTTACTTTACCATACAGGGTATGGTCAAGTATTGTAATCGTGCATGAAAAAAGTGGTTTTTTCCCTTCTTTTTTTCGAAATATCTCAAAAACGGCTGAAACTATTTTGATTAAAAAAATTAAGCATAACCATGGAATTTTGCTCTACAAAAAAGCCTTAACAAGTGAACATCGAAAAAATTATATTTTTTGAGATAATAATTGTTTTGTCAAAATGTCTGTTAGTCTGTTAGTCTGTGCGTTACCAAATTTTTGTGGACGAGCTAGCTAGCTCAAAAACTAGTGTGAATATCGAAACAAAATTTCACACATAGTTTTGGTTCAGTGAGATTAAGAACTGATTAGATTTTGGTGCATAAAACAAAATTAATGGGGGGGTGGAGGGGGTTAAAAATTAAAAATCTAGGCCGTTTGAGCAAACTCAACCAAATTTTGTGTACATAAGAAACACGAGAAGTCTAAAAATGCAAAAATTAACCGCCCAAAATGAGGGGGTCAAAAAATGAAAATCTTGCCCATTTACCAAACTCAACCAAATTTTGTATACATAATCAGTGGGACCCCAAAAGTCTAAAAATGCAAAAACTAACCGTCCAAAAATGGGGGGGGGGGGGTCAAAAAATGAAAATCTTGCCCATTTACCAAACTCAACCAAATTTTGTATACATAATCAGTGGGACCCCAGAAGTATAAAAATGCAAAAACTAAGCGCCCAAAATGGGGGAGGGGGTCAAAAAATGAAAATCTTGCCCATTTACCAAACTCAACCAAATTTTGTATACATAATCAGTGGGACCCCAGAAGTATAAAAATGCAAAAACTAACCGCCCAAAATGGGGGAGGGGGGGTCAAAAAATGAAAATCTTGCCCATTTACCAAACTCAACCAAATTTTGTATACATAATCAGTGGGACCCCAGAAGTCTAAAAATGCAAAAACTAACCGCCCAAAATGGGGGGGGGGGGTCAAAAAATGAAAATCTTGCCCATTTACCAAACTCAACCAAATTTTGTATACATAATCAGTGGGACCCCAGAATTATAAAAATGCAAAAACTAACCCCCCCCCCTACATGATTACAAATATTTTTAGGGGCCAGGTTGTATGGTCAAGTCAAGTGGATGGCCACATCAGAACACGTCAGTTTATTTTATATTAGAAAAGAAATTCTCCCGAAACGTTTGGATTTCTAATAAACGTTTTGAAATTATTTTATAAAAGAATTTGTATTTATTTTAAATGTTATGTATATTTTTATTTGCATCAAGCAGAGGACAACCTTGTTGTTTACTAATTGAGAATAAAAAATCTGCTACTCTCGACAAACTAAATCTTTTCAATTAAATAATTTTCAATTTGGTTCGCCTGTTTTTTATTTCTTAATGTATTAGATTTATTTCAATTCCTGGATTTCTCTTGAGTAATGTTGATAAAGTTCCATTAGAGATGATTAATAGGAGGAGGAATAGAGTAGAAGGAAGGGCATGGGGGAATATTTAAGTAAATTGAAAATGGAAAAGTGAAGCTGAAGAGAGAAAGAGAGAGAGATATTATTAAAACTAAACTTTTAAATTAATAAATAAAATAGCTAAAAAAGATGATGTGTTATAGGAATTTAATTAACGAGAACAAGTAGTTATTATTCATTTTATGTTTTGATGAAGATTTTTTTGAAGTGAAACTTCTTTAGCGACGTATCTGTTTGATTTTTTTATTTTACCATACATGGTATGGTCAAGTATTGTAATCGTGCATGAAAAAAGTGTTTTTTTTCCTTCTTTTTTTTCGAAATATCTCAAAAACTGCTCAAACTATTTTGATTAAAAAAATTGGGCGAAACCATGGTATTTCGCTCTACAAAAAACCTTAACAAGTGGACATCGAGAAAATTATATTTTTCGAGATAATAATTGTTTTGTCAAAATGTCTGTTAGTCTGTGCGTTACCAAATTTTTGTGGACGAGCTAGCTCAAAAACTAGTGTGAATATCGAATCCAAATTTCACACGTAGTTTTAGTCCATTGAGATTATAAGCTGATTATATTTTGGTGCATATCAGCGTAAAATTAATTGGGATTGAGGGGGGGGGGGGGTTAAAAATTAAAAATCTAGGCCATTTGAGCAAACTCAACCAAATATTGTATACATAAACAGTGGGACCCCAAAAGTCTAAAAATGCAAAAACTAACGCCCCAAAATGGGGGGTGGGGGTTTAGTGTCAAAAAATGAAATTATATGCACTTGTACCAAACTCAACCAAATTTTGTATACATAATCAGTGGGCCCCCAGGAGTCTAAAAATGCAAAAACTAACCACGCTCCCCTACATGATTATAAATAATTTTATTAAATATTAAATATAAGTGAAGGGCCAGGTTGTATGGTAAAGTCAAGTAGATGGCCACATCAGAACACGTCAGCTTATTTTTGTTACGATAAAGAGGAATTGACTCAATAGAGGGGAAATTTTTTTTTTAAAACCCATTAATATTTCATGACAAATAAAATTTATTAAAATTAGGAAATTGAAATTATTATTTTAAAACCCACTAATGTTTCATGGCAAAGAAAATTTTTTAAAATTAGGAAATTTAAATTATTATTTGGATAATGATGGAAAGGATTGGAAACCAATCGACTTGATTGGGGAATAATGGAATTGAAATAATTATCGGAAAAGAGGTTTTTTATCTAATTAGATTTTTCCTCTTATTAAAAACAAGGACTAAAGATGAATAAGGACACTCGATGGTGGAGAAGTAATCTCCGGAATCGAAGCAAAAATACAATCTATACATTAATTAATGTAAAATAATTGGTTTAATAAAATTAAAAAAAAAAAAAAAAAAAAATTATTATTTTTAAATGATAAATAAAATTTATTAAAATTAGGAAATTGAAATTATTATTTTAAAACCCACTAGTGTTTCATGGCAAAGAAAATTTTTTAAAATTAGGAAATTGAAATTATTATTTTAAAACCCACTAATGTTTTATGACAAATAAAATTCCCTTGATAAATACATACATACATACAGGTGAAGCTAATATAAAGCATGTAATGATGTTTTCTGTTTTTTTGCACTGGAAGTTCTAAAGCTAGAAAGCCTAAAATCTAATCAGTTCTAGTTACTAGGGCCGCCTGGCTGGAAGGGTTCACCTGCCTCTAGAGTTGCCAAGACTCCCGGAATTGCCTTCTACAGAGTTGGCAACCCTACCTGCCTCCCAGGCGTACCAAGTAATTGAAATATTCTCAAGTGATTTTCCGACAACAAGATTAGTTGAGCATTTGTGAGGGGCACCGGCCCTTGAAACTTAAGACAAGCCCCCTTGACAAAGGGTCACCATGCCCCCGACACTAATCGTTAATTGTTTGTTCAAGTGTCAGTCTCAATTAGCGGGGGAAGGAAAATGTTAAAAAGTGCTTTAAGGATTAGTTAGAAGAGGATAATGTTGTTAGTTTACCTGGCATGGTCGTCGGGGACGCGCCAGCCCTTAACTTGCGAGAGACGGAAATCGTGGACGTGCACCTCGAGGGGGAACTCGGGCATCCAGACGGTGAACCGTGCTAGCCCCGTGTACGTTCCGTATTTGACCAGCACAGAGGCATTGGACGAACCTCGGATTTCAGACCCATCCACGTACACGCTGCTACAACTTGACGAAACCTGAAAAACACAAAAACAATTAATCACGTTAAGTTAAAATTTAATTCGTTCATTCACTGGAATAAAATAGAAGAAATAAGTGAACATCTTAAGGTTACACCAAGATATTGGCCACAATATTATTTTCCATCTACCCCTTTAACCTAAGAAAAAAATCTGACGTGTTCTGATGTGGCCATACACTTGACTTTACCATACAGCCTGGCCCCTAAAATTATTTATAATCATGTAGAGGGGGGGGGGGTTAGTTTTTGCATTTTTATACTTCTGGGGTCCCACTGATTATGTATACAAAATTTGGTTGAGTTTGGTAAATGGCCAAGATTTTCATTTTTTGACCCTATACCCCTCCCCCCCCCCAATTTTGGGCGGTTAGTTTTTGATTTTTTAGATTTCTGGGGTCCCACTGATAATGTATACAAAATTTGGATGAATTTGGTAAATGGCCAAGATTTCTTGACACTATACCCCCCCCCTTTTTGAGCGGATAGTTTTTGCATTATTAGACTTCTGGGGTCCCACTGATTATGTATACAAAATTTGGATGAGTTTGGTAAATGGCCAAGATTTCTTGACACTATACCCCCCCCTTTTTGAGCGGATAGTTTTTGCATTATTAGACTTCTGGGATCCCACTGATTATGTATACAAAATTTGGATGAGTTTGGTAAATGGCCAAGATTTCTTGACACTATACCACCCCCCTTTTTGAGCGGATAGTTTTTGCATTATTAGACTTCTGGGGTCCCACTGATTATGTATACAAAAGTTGGATGAGTTTGGTAAATGGCCAAGATTATCATTTCTTGACCCTATACCCCCCCCATTTTGAGCGATTAGTTTTTGCATTTTTAGACTTCTGGGGTCCCAGTGATTATGTATACAAAATTTGGTTGAGTTTGATAAATTGCAAAGATTTTCATTTTTTGACCCCGCCCCCATTTTGAGCGGTTAGTTTTTGCATTTTTAGTCTTTTGAGATGGTTGGAAACGCCGTCGAGGATTATAGGGCATTCCCTATTCTCCTATGACAACCGACCCCTTCCAATTCCTAGTTAGCGTCTTACCACGCACGTATTGCTGTCTGCGCACTCGTCGGGCAAGCAGGCACCAACAAAGGCATAGGTAAAAGTGCAATAACTCGGATAATAATAATAAACCGTGGAGGCGCCCGCTAGAGTGTCTAGCAATGTTTTCAGGGTTAAAACTGCAATAAAATTAATCAAAACATCTCAATTATTACTAATATCTAGATAATTATATTGTTTTCATTAAAATATCAATAAACCATTTAATATAAAAATGAACATAAAAAATCATTGAACTCTCCCTCAAATATATTAATATACTCGTATATGAATCGATATCAAGTGGAATAACATCATTTTGAAATTGCAAAAGTAATCAAATTTCACCCTCACTCGACGCTAAGTTGATATTCTATATTGGCTGCAAGTGTAAATTACAGCCATTCCGTTTATTATAATAACCCTCGTTGGCTTGGGGAGAATACAAGGGTGTCCATAATAATAATACGAATACATATATCTGCCATTTTTATTAATGCTATCTTTCAAAGGATATTATTATACGAATAAAGGGAAGAAACAATCTCAGTTTATTAGTTATATTTTCGTTTAGAAAAACATTTATTTGTATTTAATATTTTATAGAGATTCCGGGATTGATTCAACATTTGAACAAAGAAGTTTTATGAACTATAACCTACAACAAATAATATATTATCAAATAAAACGAGATAAGTGGTCTTCAAAGAAGGATTGGATTTTATAACATTTGAATCTTTTATTATTATTTCTATCATCTTTTATCTTTATATCTATATAAAATATCATTTAATTTAATTTGATATAAATAATACTTCGAAGAGAGCGTTTTCTGAATAAAGCTATCCTCCGATTCACACGGTAGGTACTATACTTACAATTTTTCGCTTTTAGACAGTTTTTAACCGACTTCAAAAAATGAGGAGGTTCTCAATTCGACAGAATTTTTGTTGTTGTTGTGTCTATGTTACCTGATATCTTCTCCAATAATGAACTGATTTTGATGATTTTTTTTGCATTGGGTTCAGTCTAGTTTCCGATTGGTCCCGTTTTTTTTCATTGGTATTGGACCTTTTTTGTTATGTTTGTTTAGGCATAACTTCTTTGTATATGAACCGATTTCGATGATTCTTTTTATATTGGAAAGAGGGTACCTTAGGTGTGGTCCCATATTAATTTGGTCAAGTTCTGATGATATGGTCAATGACGAATTAACGTAAATATCCAATTCTTATGAGCAAATAATCGAAATTATAATAAATAAAATCTTTTATATAAAAAAATCAATCTTAAAACGTTCATTTAAAACCTGCAAACGTTTATAGAGAAATTCTATATTTATGAATTTAATTTTATTATCATTTTCTGATTCATTTGCACGGCGCTTTCTCTTACGAGATGCATGCAAGGTATTATATTAAGTCACTATTAATAACATCACTAAAAAGAGAAAAATAAAAATAATTTTTATAAAAAAAAAATAAAACCGACCTCAAAAAAATTAAATTCAACAAATAAAATAATAAAACTCAAAAATAAAATAAAATACACTAAAAGGTATAAAATAATAATCTAATTTAGTTACAACTAAACGACGAAATATTTACATGAAATCACTTTTGAAGTCGGTGCTAAACAAACTATATAAGCGAGCGTACCCGCCAATCGTACTAAGTAAAATCCGTCGAGTTTGATTCATAAAATGTATATGTTTGGCACCGACTTCAAAAAGTGATTTCATGTAAATATTTCGTCGTTTAGTTGTAACTAAATTAGATTATTATTTTACACCTTTTAGTGTATTTTTATTTTATTTGTTGCATTTAATTTTTTTGAAGTCGGTTTTATTTATTTTTTTATAAAAATTATTTTTTATGAAACAATTTGAAAACATTTAATTTTAATTCATTTTTGAAAAATCTTTTCAAGAAATCTAATGGAATTGATTTCTCAAGAAATAAAACAATTATAAACGAATAAATATTTTGGAATTAGATAGAGATTCCTATACGTCTTAGGAGAATAAAATACCTTGAATAAAATTAAAATTTACCAAAAATTATTTTTCTTTAAATTCCCCAGAACCGTTTAGAAATTTAATAAACTATTTTTACAACAGATTTGTATTTATGTAGATTGTAATATGTTCAAAATAACTACCCCCAGGGGGGGGGTGTAGGTAGGCTAGGGGTTAGCGTGCCAGCCTGCTAGTCAAGTGGTCAAGGCATCCGGCTAAAATTTGACCTTGGTGGTAGGGACAAATTTGAAAAAATAAGTAGTATCGTTACATATCCATTAACTCAAAAATAAAATAAAACGCACTAAAAGGTATAAAATAATTATCTTATCTCGTATTAGACCTTTTTTATTAGGTTTGTTTAGACCTAACCTATTTGTTTATGAACCGATTTCAGGGAGGTAGGGAGGGAAGGCTAGCTCGAGAAAGTGTCTCCACCTGACGTCACCAGCCGCCATCTTGCGATTGGCAAGAATAGAGAATGCCCATAAGAGCAATGCTAATATTTATATAGTTTACGCTATTTATCTTCAAATAAAAAGGTTCTTAAATAGAATATATATATAAATAAATATTCAAAAATGTTATTTCTTAGATTTGCAATGAATTTAAATAGTTACTTTCAGTAAAAATTTGATAAAACAAAGAGAGCACTCGTACCCATTATTAGGTAGATTTCGAAGAAATATACCTATTGGGCTCACTCTCATGGTGAAACTTCCGAAAAATTCCATCATAGTTTCTCCGATCATGGTCCCTAGACCCCAAAACCACCCTCAGTTCAAAAGTTTATATATATATACCTATATATATCTATGTATGTATCCCAATTTTGCATGTGCGCTGCAGGCCGCAACATTCAACCCATTGCAATAAAATTTATCTCTAAATTCAGTCTTGGCGTAAACAAGAACGGAGTAGTTTTTGGTGACTTCAGCCCCAAAGGGGTGGAAATGGTGGGTGATTGAAATCTTAAAAAATTACTGACAACGTTAATATGCCTGATACCAGTTTGGTTGTAGATGCCTAATATTCTGATAATTAACCTCTACAACATTTGTCTGAATTTTTTTATAGGAACAGTCTAAAAGGGGTAGAACAATAGGCTGAACATGATACTATAATTAAATATTTATTTAAAAACGTTCACTTTGTTCTTGAATGCTTTATATTTAGTAAAAATTTTGCCGAATTAATATTTGGAATACGAGAAATAGAATAAATACCCGTAAAGTGCGTCAATTAACCTAATTCTAGTGTCAAAAAACTTTTAACTAGTTTATTGTTTTTAAGGAAAATTAAAATATATACAGTCTAATCTAAAACATAAACAATTTTAATAAAAAACAAAAAATATATGAAGAAAATCAAACTTGTTTTTTATCACTGTTAATAATAAAAAGAACTGTCTTAAAGATGGATACTATTAACATACGTTCAGATGGGAAGAGAAGGTTTTGTACCAATCGCAAGATGGCGGCTGGAGGGGAAATGCCTGTCCTGACTGGAGACACCCCCACTCCTGCTTTTCTAGTCTAGCTGTTCCTCCTTAGCTCCTTGACCGATTTCGATGGTTCTTTTTTTATCCGAAAGGGGTGTCTTAGGGATGGTGTCATATTAATTTGGTCAAGTTCTGATGATATGATCACTATTATTAATAGCATCACTAAAAAGAGAAAAATAAAAATAATTTTTAAGAAAAAAATAATAACCCACTTCAAAAAATTAAATGCAACAAATAAAATACACTAAAAGGTATAAAATAATTATTCTCTTATTTAGTTACAACTAAACGTCGAAATATTAACATGAAATTACTTTTTGAAGTCGGTCCCAAACATATACATTTTATGAATCGCACTTGACGGATCTTACTTAGTACGTTTGGCGGGTACGCTCGATTATAGGTATAGTTTGTTTGGTACCGACTTCAAAAAGTAATTTCATATTAATATTTCGTCGTTTAGTTGTAACTAAATAAGATAATTATTTTATACTTTTTAGTGGATTTTATTTTATTTTTAAGTTCTTATTATTTTATTTGTTGCATTTAAGGTTTTTGAAGTCGGTATTTTTATTACTGGTTTCCTGTGAGATTTTCCCTCTTGAAGGTGATTTGAAAATGGATATGTAAATATCATCTATCAAGTATTGGCTCTCCAGAGTGGTATTTGTTGTTAATCCCTGACGAGAGCAGCTCTCCAGACAGCGTTTCCGTGTCTTTATTCCAGTTCCAAATGAGGGTTGCGAATGTGCGTGACTTCTCCAGTTGGTCTAGGCTTTGCCTCTGGGACCATTAGGGGCATTAGCTGTTGACATTGGCAACGTGCCTGTGCCACCACATAAAACAAACAACAACAAAAGCCCTTATGACTTTTCGATTACTTTTCCCTCCTCCCTTGGATATCTATTATTTTCAACTCGATATGCCCTTTAATATTTATATCTTCCTTTGGGTTATATGTTTTTCAATAAAGTCGAATATCCAGCCGAGCCCTTGCGGATTATTATTATTCACTTTTAGATATTTTATTACATATATATTTTGTATTTATTTTCTTGTTTTTAAGGAAACGAAAATATTCTATATATATTTAGTGGGCAAAGTTTTTAAAAAATGATCTCATTTTTTTTTTTTTTTTTTATTATTTACATTTATTTCCAATTGAAATTGATTTAGAATTTTTCCAAACCATAAAATTGGAGAAAAAGAAGCAAAAATATGAATACCGAAAGAATTTTTTATTTTTTATTAACACTGACTTGGTTCTTATTATTTAAAGTTGTAAGGGGTTAGAAAGTAATAACCTGTGTATCAGTACAAATTAATAAGTTTTTAATAGTTAATTTGAATTATTTTATTTTATTATATCGTTTTATTTTAATGCAATCGAATGCAAAAAGGGGCGCTCCAGTAAAGATGCATCCCCTATGGATCTCGAAATACTCTTGCATTACCAAAGAGAAGGGAAAGTTGATTAAGTGAGAGGGTGGAGACGTAGGTGTTTATGCACTCGGGTTTTGAAGGTTTAAAAATTATAAATAAGTGCGTCGGCTTAGAGAGTAAAACTGCTAACTCCATTTTTAATTGACCATACAGGGTATGGTCAAGTATTGTAATCGTGAATGAAAAAAGTGTTTTTTTTCCTTCTTTTTTTCCAAAATTCTCAAAAACGGCTGAAACTATTTTGATTAAAAAAAGTTAGTATGACATATTAATACTGTTCGAAAGAACAAGAAATGCATTATTGTCCAAGTAAAACTGCTACTTAAAATGACGATCGTAAGTTGTAGAAAATAAAATATGAAAAATAATTTTTTCCATAACAACAATGTTAAATTTTGTTTGTTTTTTCTCTGCCCTGTAAAATTTCCTTGTTGTGAGTTAGCAGGTTTACTCTCTAAGGGCCGGTTCTATGTCGCAAAGTAAAAAGCATTTACTTTGCGACATACAACCGGCCCTAAGAAGACATTATATAGCGTTTGGCCCAGGCATGACCAAATTTTTTCGAAGGCGGGCCATATTTTTATTAATAAACACTTCGCGGGCCAAATGTTGAAGATATATTTAATTGAAAATATGAAATAATAACACACATAAGCTGACGTGTTCTGATGTGGCCATCCACTTAACTTTACAATACAACCGGGCCCCAAAAATTATTAATAATCATGTAGGGGGAGGGGTTAGTTTTTGCATTTTTATACTACTGGGGTCCCACTAATTATGTATACAAAATTTGGTTGGGTTTGGTACAAGGGGCTATATTTTCATTTTTTGATCATTTTGGGCGGTTAGTTTTTGGATTTTTAGACTTCTGGGGGTCCACTGATTATGTATACAAAATTTGGTTGAGTTTGGTAAATGGTCAAGATTTTCATTTTTTGACCCTACACCCCCCCCCTTTTTGGGCGGTTAGTTTTTGCATTTTAAAACTTCTGGGGGTCCATTGATTATGTATGGTTGAGTTTGCTCAAATGGCCTAGATTTTTAATTTTTAACCCCCCTCCACCCCCTCCTCCCCCTTAATTTTGGGTCGATATGCACCAAAATCTAATCAGTTCTTAATCTCAATGGATCAAAACTACCTGTGAAATTTGGTTTTGATATTCACACTAGTTTTTGAGCTAGCTCGTCCACAATAATTTGGTAACTCACAGACTAACAACCAGACAAACAGACATTTTGACAAAACAATTATTATCTCAAAAAATGTTCACTTATTAGAGCTTTTTTGTAGAGCGAAATGCCATGATTTCGTTCAATTTTTTTAATCAAAATAATTTCAGCCGTTTTTTAGATATTTCGAAAAAAAGAAGGAAAAAACCACTTTTTTCATGCACGATTACAATACTTGACCATACCCTGTATGGTCAAGTAAAAATGAGAATTGGCTGCAATTATAATCATTCGTTATCATCCACACATCATCATAATACACAATATATTAAATTGAAAGTTTTTTGCCGAGAGTAGCAGAATTTTTATATATTGAAGGAGACAATAAAAGAGTGTGTCTTCTGCTGGAATTATAAATTTTATTTATTTATAACGAGACTATAGTTTCGAGGACTTTGCCCTCTTCATCAGTCTATTACAATGGATTCACAGGAATTAATTTATGAATGCTATGAAGAGGGCAAAGCCTCGAAACTATAGTCTCGTTATAAATAAATAAAATTTATAATTCCAGCAGAAGACACACTCTTTTATTGTCTCCTTCAATACACAATACAGTTCAATATCACTATCATCAATAAATGTCTTTCTCCTCAGTTTGATTTCTTTTTATTGTGATAATGATATTGATATTGAACTGCATTGTGTATTCTATGATGATGTTTTGAAGACCCTGAAGTCTCCGAAACGTCGGAAATTGAATAATATTTAAATAATTTAAGGAATGCCTTTCATCATAACCTACTCATTTTGCTTACCAGTCCGTCTTTCTAAGAAAAGAAATAAAATTAAATATATATATATATATATAGAAAAAGTATAATATTAAGCCATATTAAGTTATATTGGATTACATAGCAATATCAATTTTAAAAAAATAATTTAAAGAATGAAATTTCATGTCTTGAATTATATCTAATTGAAAATAAATTCATTAAAAAAACTCGATGACCTACGACTACAGCAGTGTGTATATGTATGTTTATTTACATCAAGTAGTGGACAACCTCAATGATTTCTCTTTGATAATATTTTGATTGAATTGTCGTCTTCCTGATATCATTGATTATTTTGTATTCTATTGGAGAGCGGACATATTTGTGAGATCAATGACTTCCACTGATGAACAAGTACTGGTCATAATTAATTAAAAAAATCAATGGATAAAATCGAATATCTCTTTTTGAATACAAAATACTACTAATAAATTATTAAATATAGCTGGCGTTGAGCTTGTTAGTGTTCTAAGTTTCTGACTAGACTCTACTCTTATGGTGACATAGCCAATTTAGTTAACTTAAAATCGAAAAAAATTATGTGTGATTTAAACAAAATTTCAACCCATAATAAATATAATAATAAAAATACAAGCTTTAAGCTACATTATTGATAAAAAAATAATTTTTATAAAAAAATAAATAAAATCAACTTCAAAAAAATTAAATGCAACAAATAAAATAATAATAACTTAAAAATAAAATAAAATTCACTAAAAGGTATAAAATAATTATCGCATTTGACGAATCTTACTTACTACGTTTGGCGGGTACGCTCGATTAAAGGTATAGTTTGTTTGGCACCGACTTCAAAAAGTAATTTCATATTAATATTTCGTCGTTTAGTATGTAACTAAATAAGATAATTATTTTATACCTTTAGTGGATTTATTGAGTTATTATTATTTTATTTGTTGCATTTAAGTTTTTTGAAGTCAGTTTTATTTTTTTTTATAAAAATTATATTTATTTTTCTCTTTTTAGTGATGTTATTAATAGTGACTTAATATAATACCTTGCATGCATCTCGTAAGAGAAAGCGTCAGGCGAATGAATCAGAAAATGATAATAAAATTCAATTCATAAATATAGAAATTCTCTCAAAACGTTTGCGGGTTTTAAATGAATGTTATAACATTTTTTTATAAAAGATTTTATTTATCATAATTTCGATTATTTGCTCATAAGAATTGGAGATTTACGTTATTTCGTAGTTGATCATATCATCAGAACTTGGCCAAATTAATATGGCACCATCCCTAAGATACCTCCTTTCCGATAAAAAAAGAATCATCGAAATTGGTTCATAAACAAAGAAGTTAGGCCTGAACAAACCCAACAAAAAAGGTCTAATACCAATGAAAAAAAACGGGACCAATCGGAAGCTAGACTGAACCCAATGCAAAAAAAATCTTCAAAATCGGTTCACAATTGGCGGAGATATGAGATAACATAGACACAAAAAAAATCAGTCGAATAGAGAACCTCCTTCCTTTTTTGAAGTCGGTTAAAAATAGACTTTAATCAAATCCTATTTGCGTTCTACTGCTATGTCAGTTGTCTACATACAGGCGTTGCCATAAAGTGCTGCCCTCTTGCGGGCCTTTTTTCTACATAAATTGCTTGCATAGATATTTGCATTTTTCAAACATTAATAAAATTCAATCTTTAAGATGTTAATTCTTCCACAAGAATGAATCAAAACAATTCAAAGATATTTTACATTAATAGCAAAAGCTATTACATATAAGGGGCTTTCTTTTCCCGACCATTTGCTTTTATAAATAATAAGTTTTCACTTTTTTAATATTTAATAAATGTGCGGGTGAGCAATTATTTCATTCTAAATTACTAATAAGCTGACGTGTTCTGATGTGGCCATCCACTTGACTTTATCATACAACCTGGCCCCTAAAATTATTTAGAATCAAGTAAGGGGAGGGGGGGTAGTTTTGGCATTTTTATACTTCTGGTGTCCCACTGATTATGTATATAAAATTTGGATGAGTTTGGTAAATGGCCAAGATTTTCATTTTTTTGACCCCCTTTGCCCTACATGATTATATTATAAATAATTTTATTAAATATAAGTGAGGGGCCAGGTTGTATGGTAAAGTCAAGTGGATGGCCACATCAGAACACATCAGCTTATTTTCTTTCTTCTTGATAAGTCTCGATAATTAAAATTTTTCTTGTATAGTCCCTTGGATTTCGAATTATCAAGAGTCGACTGTATATTCAGTCACTGAAGCTATTCATTCATAAAAAATAAGTTATTTTTCATCAATTATGAATAACAAAAATAAACCCTGGAATCAATATATTCACAAAAAAATGAAAAAGAAAATCCTAAGATAGTTCTGGACAAATTTCGGAAAACTTAAAAAAAAAATGAAAAAATTAGGGTACAAAACAGTTGAAAAGTTTTTGTTTTGCCGAGAGTAGCAGAGTTGCTGATTCTAAAGAGAAACAAAGACATTGTCTTCGTTGATGCAAATAAACATATACACATATATATCAAGATGATATATATGTGTATATGTTTATTTGCATCAAGCAGAAGACAATCTCTTTGTTTCTCTTTGTGTACAAAACAGTATTCAAAACAATGCAATTGGATGTTGATGAAGGCAGTCCACGGTGGTTGTAAAAAATAAGACTATAATGGTTTTATTATTTTACATTTATTCATTAAACCGAAGTTTCGGAGATTTATTCTCTCCTTCTTCAGGGTAACGAAAAGTCAATGAAAGTAATTCAAATCATAATTACTTCCTGTCTCCTTTGACAAGGCGTGCCTTCATCAACATCCAATTGCATATTTATACCAGTCCGCCTCCTAAAGAAAAACGCTATCAAGTATTCAAAACTCCAATTACTCTAGGAAAAATATTTAGGTTCAAATAAAAAAGACAAATTACCAAATATAGAAAAAGAAGGGGTTTATAGTTTGAAATGCAAAGATAGCGAAGCAATCTATGTAGGGAAAAACAGAGAAATCTGAAAATTCGATTAAATGAACATATTAGGGATTTTAAAAATAAAAAAATAATTTTTAAGGAAAAAATAAAAATCGACTTCAAAAATTAATGCAACAAATAAAATACACTAAAAAGTATAAATAATTATTATCTTATTTAGTTACTAAACGATCATAACACGAAATTACTTTTTGAAGTCGGTGCCAAACAAACTATACCTATAAGCGAGCGTACCCGCCAAACGTACTAAGTAAGATCCGTCGAGTGCGATTCATAAAATGTATATGTTTGGCACCAACTTCAAAAGTAATTTCATGTTAATATTTCGTCGTTTAGTTGTAACTAAATAAGATAATAATTATTTTATACCCTTTAGTGTATTTTATTTGTTGCATTTAATTTTTTGAAGTCGGTTTTTATTTTTTCTTAAAAATTATTCTTATTTTTCTCTTTTTAGTGATGTCATTAATAGTGATCATATCATCAGAACTTGACCAAATTAATATGACACCATCCCTAAGACACCCCCTTTCGGATAAAAAAAGAACCATCGAAATCGGTTCATAAACAAAGAGGTTAGGTCTAAACAAACCTAATAAAAAAGGTCTAATACCTATGGAAAAAATCGAAAAAAATGGGACCAATCGAAGCTAGACTGGACCCAATGCAAAAAAATTTTTCAAAATCGGTTGACAATTGGCGGAGATATGAGGTAACATAGGCACAAAAAAAAAAAAATTCAGTCGAATAGAGAACCTCCTCCTTTTTTGAAGTCGGTTAAAAAGAATGAAAACTCTTTTGCGGAACATTTAAATTCAAACAATCACTCTTTCCCAGAAGGAACAGGGATTAGATTAATAAAAGGAGAAAGAAACCCAAAATTAATTAGCGCAATCGAATCTTTAGAAATTTTGAAATCATTCAATAGAAATTCAAAACTTTGTTTGAACAACCAAATTGAATTATCACATAGCAATTTGCTTAAAATGTTTGCTAACAAAAGATAAAAGGAAAAAAAGAAAAACAAACCCCCTTCCATTGTCAGCCTTTCTCTTTGTAAAACAAGGAGAAAGGGAAACATATTGTTATATTTGAATGTGAACCAAAAGAATGTTCTTTAGTTCTAAGCTGACCACCAGTGACGAAGGAACACCAAATTTTCAATATCCATACGATATTGACTCCATGAAAAACATTTATAATTAAAAAAAGACTGATGATGAAGACCAAGTCTTCGAAACTATAGTCTCAAACAAATAAATAATATATATACAGATATATCATCTCGATATATATGTGTGTATGTTTATTTGCATCAAGCAGAGGACAACCTCTTTGTTTCTCTTTGTGAATCAACAACTCTGCTACTCTCGGCAAAACAAAAACTTTTCAATTAAATTATGAATAAAATAATGGATATAATAAATCTTGTATAATTTGAATTACCTATTTAGAAGTAAATCATCTCGAAATCATTACGAAACGTTCAATTGGCAAATCAATGTAAAGCAGAGCCCAAAATGCAATAGCCTGTCTGCCATTGGGGCAGTTGTAAATGTGTGTGCATGGGGTAATTATGTACTGATGAAAATGGCATCTTGGGCTTAATTAGATTTGCACAAAGTCCGGTGAGTCGTGTATCTGTATTGGCTGAATGGAGGGTCCAATCCCGAAACAACCCAGGGACAACAGGGCTTAATTTGTCGGCCCATCTAATGAAGAGTGATGAGCGGCTGTAATCAGATTATCCGACAGACCACCCGGCTACGAAAAAGAAAACGGACAAATGCACGACACGTATCGATGGGAAATTCACCACGAAAAGACAATCCAATTTCACCAAAATCTTTCCCTACCAATAATAATTACTACTCAGTACACTCTGGCCCGCCCTACTATCGAATTCACTCATTTTATTTTGTGTCTAAAAATATCTAAAATCATGATTTGTGTCTGAATTTAGATACCTACGATAACTTAAAAATGGAAAATTGTACCAAGTTCGTTCTTGTGCCTAAACGTTTATATTTCAATTTTTGGAGAACTGGTTAATTTTCGAGCTCTATTACTTTAGAGATTATAATATTATTAAAATTTTCAGACTTTGTCATGATAAAAATTAAAACAAACATATTTTTTTTTTTTTTTTTGGGCTTTTCGGCCTTTCCAGCCATAAGCCATTTACGATACTATTTATTTTATTTAAATTTGTCCCTACCCCGGGGGTCAGATTTTAGCCGGATGTCTCAAGTCGGATTCGAACCCGATCCACTTTTTTGTTTTTTTTAATGATATTGATGTGAGAAGGAGATACACCAGAAGGTGGATCCCCTAAAGGCCTGTATGTGGCCCCGCCATCGTGAAAAGAACAGAGTAGAAGGAAAAGAAGCCGATCATGAGCCAATCTCAGAAACTTAGATACAATTCAATATCCAATTTAC
The DNA here is from genome assembly GCA_024734495.1 of Forficula auricularia. Classification (NCBI taxonomy): domain Eukaryota; kingdom Metazoa; phylum Arthropoda; class Insecta; order Dermaptera; family Forficulidae; genus Forficula; species Forficula auricularia. The sequence goes on from JALMQS010000128.1 coordinate 77,819, forward strand.
TAAGGTTTTAGGGGCTTCGAGCAGTGGTAAATTCGGTTAAATTTATCTCCCACTTAATTTTTATTACCAGACCCTATACTTACAGAAAAAATGTCTGGGTATAGCCGGAATCGAACCCGAGACCTCCGGGTTGCCAGTCAGTTATTCTAACCATTACACCACGGAGGCAGACAAAAGCAGGATGACACGCTACCGCCTAGCCTATCTGACCCCCCATAAACAAACATATGTTTTATCAATTTCAATTTATTATAAATACAGCAACAACAATAACAATAATATTTAGTAATATAGTATTATACTCAGGAGTAAAGAAATAGAATCACCTCCCTTGCGAGTTGTTAAATGTAATTTTCATTCTCAAATGATGTTCGGTCGCTAACCCCCCTAAAAAAATAATATATATAATAATTTAAACTGTTGAAACTGGTGAGAATCTTTGTAAGTTGTATGCTGGGCTAATTGTGTCTATGTATCGAATGGTTTTCCTTTTTTAAGCAGGGACATTTAGACAATTTAAACTTATGCTGTATTTCATAAGGTATTCATTTATATAGGATTGTTTATTTACATCAAGCAGAGGGCATCCTCATTGATTTTTCTTTATGAATCAACAACTCTGCTGAATTCTCAAAACAAAATTTTTTTAATAAATAATAATTTTGTCAAAAGAATCTCTTTTATTATTAGTTGAATCTGTAACAAACTTAAATGAATTCTGCCTCTCAGGTGAGCACAATAACCAGTGACGTAATTTCAAAAGAGCTCGGGAGATCAAAGGAAACTTGCTTTGACCAATCTGACCGAAATTCTGAGAGAAATTAAAAAAAAAAAGAAGCAGAAGAGAAAAGAGAAAAATGACAGACAACACTATAAAATTAGTAAATGCCGAGGGGTGAACCGCGACCTAATATCATGTACACCTACTTCCACTTCCATTTCCAATTAGAAGACAATAGATGACTATAGATTATCTAATGAATTCCAAAATAATTCTAAAGAAGATGTACACCTAATTCCAATCGCGGTTCACCTCTCGGTAAATGCTTTTATTACAAATGTCCTCAAATACAAAAAATTAGTAATAACATGAATCTTTATTTTCTGAATATTAAATCACTTGCACCCTCTTTAATTATAAATTAACATGGTGGGGGGGGGGGGCAGTTTTTTTGGCTTTTCGGCCTTTCTAGCCATAAGCCAATTTACGATACTAGAGGAAGGTGGGGTAAGACGGGGACCTTAAAGTAAAAAAAACAAACTAAATATACATCATAGAAATTAGGAACTTTATTTATTAACTAAATTAGTCTTCCCACTATTAGATTATAATAAAAAAAAACTTTTATATTTTTTTGAATAATGAATAAAAACACAAAAAAAGAATTTTGCCCCAAGTCGGATTTGAACCTGGGTCCAGGTTGGCACGCTAACCCATTGCCTATCTGACCCCCCTGGGGGGTAGTTATTTTAAACATATTACAATGTACATAAATACAAATCTGTTGTAAAAATAGTTTATTAAAGTTTCAAACGTTTCTGGGGAATTTAAAGAAAAATAATTTTTAGTAAATTTTAATTTTTATTCAAGGTATTTTATTCTCCTAAGACCTATGGGAATCTCTATCTAATTTCAAAATATTTATTCGTTTATAATTGTTTTATTTCTTGAGAAATCAATTCCCTTAGATTTCTTGAAAAGATTTTTCAAAAAAGAATTAAAATTATACGTTTTCAAAATGTTTCATAAAAGAATTAAAATTAAATGTTTTCAAATTGTTTCATAAAAGAATTAAAATTAAATGTTTTTCAAATTGTTTCATAAAAGAATTAAAATTAAATGTTTTCAAATTGTTTCATAAAAGAATTAAAATTAAATGTTTTCAAATTGTTTCATAAAAGAATTAAAATTAAATGTTTTCAAATTGTTTCATAAAAGAATTAAAATTAAATATTTTCAAATTGTTTCATAAAAGAATTAAAATTAAATGTTTTCAAATTGTTTCATAAAAGAATTAAAATTAAATATTTTCACCCTTTGATATGTTTGTAATTAACTAATGTGAAACAATGTACACCATATTTCAACTATAGTAATTCTTTGTAAAATTAAATAATTGTTATATATAAGATAGATATATAAGATATATAATATAAGATAGATATAAGATTTTAATCCGGTCCTATGTACAGTTGATTTGTCAACTCTATAGGACATGACATAATGAATGTTGTATTTTTCTGGATAAATAAATAAAAAATAAAAAAAATTATTTCATAAAAGAATTAAAATTAAATGTTTTCAAATTGTTTCATAAAAGAATTAAAATTAAATGTTTTAAAATTGTTTCATAAAAGAATTAAAATTAAATGTTTTCAAATTGTTTCATAAAAGAATTAAAATTAAATGTTTTCAAATTGTTTCATAAAAGAATTAAAATTAAATGTTTTCAAATTGTTTCATAAAAGAATTAAAATTAAATGTTTTCAAATTGTTTCATAAAAGAATTAAAATTAAATGTTTTCAAATTGTTTCATAAAAGAATTAAAATTAAATGTTTTCAAATTGTTTCATAAAAGAATTAAAATTAAATGTTTTCAAATTGTTTCATAAAAGAATTAAAATTAAATGTTTTCAAATTGTTTCATAAAAGAATTAAAATTAAATGTTTTCAAATTGTTTCATAAAAGAATTAAAATTAAATGTTTTCAAATTGTTTCATAAAAGAATTAAAATTAAATATTTTCAAATTGTTTCATAAAAGAATTAAAATTAAATGTTTTCAAATTGTTTCATAAAAGAATTAAAATTAAATGTTTTCAAATTGTTTCATAAAAGAATTAAAATTAAATGTTTTCAAATTGTTTCATAAAAGAATTAAAATTAAATGTTTTCAAATTGTTTCATAAAAGAATTAAAATTAAATGTTTTCAAATTGTTTCATAAAAGAATTAAAATTAAATGTTTTCAAATTGTTTCATAAAAGAATTAAAATTAAATGTTTTCAAATTGTTTCATAAAAGAATTAAAATTAAATGTTTTCAAATTGTTTCAAAAAAGAATTAAAATTAAATGTTTTTAAATTGTTTCAAAAAAGAATTAAAATTAAATGTTTTCAAATTGTTTCATAAAAGAATTAAAATTAAATGTTTTCAAATTGTTTCATAAAAGAATTAAAATTAAATGTTTTCAAATTGTTTCATAAAAGAATTAAAATTAAATATTTTCAAATTGTTTCATAAAAGAATTAAAATTAAATGTTTTCAAATTGTTTCATAAAAGAATTAAAATTAAATGTTTTCAAATTGTTTCATAAAAGAATTAAAATTAAATGTTTTCAAATTGTTTCATAAAAGAATTAAAATTAAATGTTTTCAAATTGTTTCATAAAAGAATTAAAATTAAATGTTTTCAAATTGTTTCATAAAAGAATTAAAATTAAATGTTTTCAAATTGTTTCATAAAAGAATTAAAATTAAATGTTTTCAAATTGTTTCATAAAAGAATTAAAATTAAATGTTTTCAAATTGTTTCATAAAAGAATTAAAATTAAATGTTTTCAAATTGTTTCATAAAAGAATTAAAATTAAATGTTTTCAAATTGTTTCATAAAAGAATTAAAATTAAATGTTTTCAAATTGTTTCATAAAAGAATTAAAATTAAATGTTTTCAAATTGTTTCATAAAAAGAATTAAAATTAAATGTTTTTAAATTGTTTCATAAAAGAATTAAAATTAAATGTTTTCAAATTGTTTCATAAAAGAATTAAAATTAAATGTTTTCAAATTGTTTCATAAAAGAATTAAAATTAAATGTTTTCAAATTGTTTCATAAAAGAATTAAAATTAAATGTTTTCAAATTGTTTCATAAAAGAATTAAAATTAAATGTTTTCAAATTGTTTCATAAAAGAATTAAAATTAAATGTTTTCAAATTGTTTCATAAAAGAATTAAAATTAAATGTTTTCAAATTGTTTCATAAAAGAATTAAAATTAAATGTTTTCAAATTGTTTCATAAAAGAATTAAAATTAAATGTCATCAAATTGTTTCATAAAAGAATTAAAATTAAATGTTTTCAAATTGTTTCATAAAAGAATTAAAATTAAATGTTTTCAAAATCTTTCAAAAACGTAATAAAATTAAATGTTTTCAAATTGTTTATCTTTTAAAAATATATATTTATTTATTATACAATGGTTAATCGAATAGAGTTAGCGGCATTTAATGTGTAAATACTAAATATTTAGGGAGCAAGTAAGTTACCTTAAGAACGCTTTCGTCCTCTGAGTGGCAGGAGGCTTGGAGGGTGACGTCGGCTACCCTTCCTGCCTGGCTCACGATGAACACCTTCATCGCTTGGGACACCTGACGACCAGTCAGAACCGCAGAGTTGATCACCTCCCAATTCTGAAACAACACAACACAACACATTCAAGATTTTAGCTTCAATTCAATGGGCCACATTGGAACAACTTAAATAATCTAATCTATCTATCTACTCTTATTAAACGAGCAAAAATTGTTATATATATTTATATATATATTTGTATCTTAGTTCTATTTTGAAAACGGCTCTTAACAAAATCTATTAACAAGTTTTGAGGATGAGAAAACGATCTGGCTAGGTCTGGACCTCGACAAATTTCATCTTAATTGATCTTTTCTTAATTAAAGTAATTATTGATAGATGAAAATCTCAATAAAAAGTTTGTTTACATTTTTTCAATTATCTTTTATTTATTAATTGGTTTTTTTAATTTTAAAACCCACGAATACTTTATACCAAATATTGTTATATATTAGAATTTGCCAATTTAATTGATTAAAATTCCTCTTATTAAAAAACATTTACTAAAAATATTATCCCAAGTTAGAAGATCAGTCAGGTGGAAGTAATCTCCGAAATCGAAGCCTCAAATACAATGTATACATTATTTCATGTAAAAAATTGCTTCAATAAAATTATTATTTATTATTTATTTAATTGATTAAAAAACTCGATAAATTGTTATTTAATTAAAAAAAATAATTATACGGAATTTATTTATATACTTAGCCTATATACACATAATCTGTGGACCACTAGAAAGCTAGAAATGCAAAAACTGGGGTTGGGGTGGGAATGGATGTGGGGAGTGCATGAGGTGGGGTGAAATGGTGGGGATCCGGGGGGTCCAGGGGGCGTTTAGTTACCGTGCATCGGCTCCAGGTACTTTACTCTTTATTAAAATTAAAATTGTTTAATTTGCTTTGAATGCAATGCAGGTAATAGATTCTATAATTATCTAGGATTTTAGACTTAGACCATGAAATATATAGACACGCCCTGGTGTCGATTTGGTGAGGCCAACATCAACTAGAGAATGTGACGTCATCTGTAGGTAGGAACACCCAGAAATAGCATGGCTACTATAGGAATTATTATACATTGAGATAAATTTATCGTAGTTTAGATTATTTATTTTGGATTCCAATAATCGCAAATTAATATTATATTAATATTACCAAAATATTTATGCGAGAACGTGACGTCATCTGTAGGCGATGTTGGCCTCACTTCACTCTGTGTGGAGAGTAGCAGAGGGCGTGTCTATATATTTCATGGTCTAAGATTTTAGATTTGTTTTTAAAGACAACTAAGAACTAAATATCAATAGTATCAAAGTAATACTTAATATATTTTGAAAAATTATACATCAACGATTTCATAAAAAAAACAAATAATGGAATACATTAAGCGCAGGCAGCCATGCAGCCTCCCGCCCTCCCACTCAATGGTTTTCTATCATGTCGATTTTTTTAAAACGAAAATAAATGCCTCCGTTAACCTAAAATCATCCGAGTGGAAAATTCTGTATATAGGAGAAGCAAAAAACCTCTCTGACTTTGATAGATTCTTGTGAATAAACTAAGTCCTTCTTTCTTTTCCAAGTGCTATTTCAATTTTATTGCCACTTCGAAGACAAACAGGAATATGTTATATCAAGTGGGGTTATCTTCTGAATCATCATTTCAACTTCCAAAAAAAAAATCAATATCGAATATCTCATTTTGAATACATTTACTACAAATAAATGATTGAAAATTATCTTTTAATGAAGTCCTTTTTGCGTTCTACTGCTAAGATAGTTGTCTACATACAGGCGTTGCCTTAATGTTCTGCCCTCTTGTGAGCTTTTTTCTAGTTAACCGATATTTTATCAAGGGTATAAATAATAAATATATCTACTCTTATTAAACGAACAAAAATTGTTTGTATATTTATTTGTTTATATATTTGTATCTTGGTTCTATTTTGAAAACGGCACTACCGATTTTGATGAAACAAATTCTATTTACAAATTTTGACGAGAAAGCGATCTGGCTAGGTCTGGACCTCGACAAATTTAATATTAATTGATCTTTTCTTAATTAAATTATTGAAAGATGAAAATCTCAATAAAAATGTTTTGTTTAGATTTTTTTCAATTATCTTATATTTTTAATTGGTTTTTTAATTCTTAAAACCCACTAATAGGTTATAGCAAATATTAATATATATATATATATATATATATATATATATATATATATATATATATATACATTAAATCGTTCTATCATTACTGATAGAAATAAGGGAAATTATTGGGAGAGAATAATGGAATTGAAATAATTATCGGAAAAGAGGTTTTTTTTATTTAATTAGTTTTTTCCTCTTATTAAAAACAAGGACTAAAAGATGATCAAGGATACTCGATGGTGGAGAAGTAATCTCCGGAATCGAAGCTCAAAAACAATGTATGCATAAATTCATGTAGGTAAAATAATTGGTTGGTTATATCATTACTTGGTGAATCGAACGAACTAAAAAGTGTTAAACAAAGTTGTATAGGAGGATGAGTTGTGGGCAGCAAGCCCGAAGTCACCATTAGAAATAAAGTTGACAAAGAATGTATATTCATCATGTATGAAAAATATACATCTGTAATTATATCTAATTGTAAAATAAAGAATTTCTTATCTCATATACATTAAAATTAGGGATGGATTGGAAAAATGGAATTGGAACAATTATCGGAAAAGAGTTTTTTTAACTTAATTAGTTTTTTCCTCTTATTAAAAACAAGGACTAAAAAGATGATCAAGGACAGTCGATGGTGGAGAAGTAAACGATAACATCCATCCATCCATCCGCACGCACTTCAAAAAAAAATGGCACTTTTTGGCCTCTCGACGAGATTCCAGGTAATTTTTGGCAAAACCGTCACGTGCTCAAATTCAATCTCATTGAATACTTCAACTTGTGACCTTAATTGAGTCCATGGGTTCCGTAGTCTTTACCTGAGGACCCTTTGAAGTCGCGCTTGCCTCGAGAGCGATTCCAATACTTTCTCCCATGCTTCGCATTGGATAAAGTAAAAAGTTAAAGTGAATACATACATACATACATGTCAAACAAAAGCGTTGTAACGAACCACTACTGCAGTTCAAAAATCAATAACAGATTTTTTAAGAGCTCTGACAATGTATAAATTGTACAGTAATCTGCAAATACATATGTATGCAGATATTGTACATTATATATGTATATTCTTTCATTAAAATACACTATAAGTTCATATTAATTAGTGGTTTTATTTAACTGCTCCAACTATTTAACCACTAAAGTGAATTATTAACGGTTTTAGCAAGTTTTCTTTTTTATGAACTCAAACGACCTTTTTTACTTTCACGTTTATATTCATAGAATATAATGGGGAAGTATTGCGATGGCCTGTCTGGGTCCTGACTTTTTGAGAGCTTGTATCTCAGAGATGAAAAAAGTTAATTTCATTTTGTAAATTCTAGGTGGAAAGAAACGATACCCTTAATAGTTGGAAACCAGATTTGGGTCATAAAACCGGATATTGTGGTCCCTAGAGGCCAAAAAGGAGTCAACAATCCATTGGTCAGTGCGTTCGTATGTATCTAAGTATGTACACGCCTTGTCTTTCGCAACCATAAGTCTCAGAGCTACGATATTCGAAACATAAGTTCGATGTAGACTAGAAGGAATACAGCAAGCTTTTGCAAGACTTTCTGCAGTGGCCAGCCCATCTTAAACGAATTTTAACGTTTTTTAACATTAATGTAAACCTTTATTTATATTTTTTTCAATTATTTGTTTGTTTGTTTGGTTTTTTGTAATATTGTATTATTCTTGCTTAATCGCAGTGCGCAGTTGTGGGGCGCTTTTGGCGCTCCCAACTCTCTGGCCTCGGTTCTGGTATTCTACTGCCGCCCATATATACATTTAAATTTTACCAATAGCCACAACATCTGGCATTATTTTTGGACGGCTGATGAGGTGTTAGAACCTAATTTGTAAATAAATCTATTTTCTTTCTGTAAAGGGCTGTCCCCATCTGCGTGGCGCAATAAATCAGTCATTGAAATCGGAAAATCGGAAGTGGACATTTACATGAAAGTTTTTTGTTTTATTTGATGCGCGCGCCGCGACTACTTCTATAGTAAATTGCAACTCCTTATTTTTTTAAATCGGATTAAAAAGTTGACACAACTAATAACTTATGACACTTGATAAACACACTAATTTTTAAAAAAATCGTAAGAGCCGTTTTCGAGAAAATAAAAAAAAACCGAAATAAAGAAAGGTGGTGTAAATTAGTAGTATCATGATGATTTCAAATAAATTAAAATGTGAAAGTCGTGTGGTGAACAACACCAGTTGATATTGGTTCTTTTCGAAAATCCGGACAGGATCCGGTCACAATTAATCTGGGTTATCGGAGCTCTACTGTATACTTAATAATAAATTTATTGGATGTTAGAAGATATAAATTATTGATAAAGTAAAAAGTACTAATAGTAAATACTTAAATCTTCTCAATTCTTTCATTATATTTTAAAATGATCGATTAAAGTGCACTAGAAATGGAAATTTGGAATTGAATAATTCCAAGTGAAGCTGTCATGTCTTGTTGATAGATAAGACAGATGGAGGCTTTGTTTCCTGAGCGAATTTCCACTAAGATTCCCTGGATTCCCTGGAGACATATCCCTCGGGTCAAATGTACCCGAAGAGGAATTAATCTCGGAGCGGATCTGGCCCTGGCACTTGTTGCCTGCCTGCCGACTTGATTGACACCCGAACCGGCGCGATTACCATAACTAATAGAGCATGTTAACCAGCAAGTCGGAATACAGATGCACCCCCCCCCCCGCGCCACAACCGAACCACCCACGCAAGGAAGGATAACATTTCACAAAATCCAATTATTTGCAGCATTTCGAGAGTTTCTACCCTTGCTTCCGAAAGAGACTATCACAACGATCTTATTCATCCAAAGAACACATTAAAACCTGGAATTTAAAGGGAAAAATAGTGAAAAAGTTTTACTAGACGTTGATTTGGTAGTTGTTTTGTCAGAAAACATTTTAAGATAGGTGGTTGATAATAAGGGGAAGGCAATGAGGAAACCACCCTTGTCAAAATCTACTCTTATTAAACGAGCAAAAATTGTTTTGTATATATATATATATATTTGTTTGTATCTTGGTTCTATTTTGAAAACAGCTCTACCGATTTTGATGAAACAAAATCTATTAACAAGTTTTGAGAAAGAAAACGATCTGGCTAGGTCTGGACCTCGACAAATTTCATCTTAATTGATCTTTTCTTAATTAAAGTAATTATTGATAGATGAAAATCTCAATAAAAAAAGTTTGTTTACATTTTTTTCAATTATCTTTTATTTTTAATTGGTTTTTTAATTTTAAAACCCACAAATAGGTTATAGCAAATATTAATATATTATATTAAAATTAGGAATTTTTTGTTTTGTTTTTAATTAAAAGGTGTCTAAATCATAACAAAACAGGTGTATTTACAAATAAAGTGGTTGAAGTGGCTTTTTTTATATAACTTGAAAACAAATCTTATTTAATTTTATGTTTTTATTTCAGATCCTATACGATTATTTTTTTTTATTATTATTTTTCTATTTATTTTTTTATAATGTTTATCAATATGAACGAATGTGGGCAAATTGGTGTACCAGTAAACAAATATACACATAATATATGTGGACCAATTAGAAAGCTAGAAATGCAAAAAGTGGTTATATCAGACGAAACGGGGGGTCAAAAAATGAAAATTTAGCCCTTTCGACCAAACTATGTAATACAAAATTTGGTTAGTTTTTGCATTTATAGCCTTATGGGGGTCCACAGAATATGTATACAAAATTTGGTTGAGTCTGACCGAAAGGTCTAGAATTTTCATTTGCCCCCCCCCCCTCCTCCCTCCACCGTTGCCTTAACAAATATCAATGAATTTTATATGCGGCCCGAGGCATTTGTTGTTTCTTTTCAAATGCGGCTCGCTTAATCCAAAAGGTTGGACTGGACAACCCTGTTTTAGAGCTTCTGGTTCAAAAAATTCAGAAAACAATTTTCGAATTATTTTATTGAGATTTAAATTCTATGTTTCAACACTTAAGAATGAAAATCGTAGATATTTAAAAAAATCAAAATAAATTTTTTTTTTCAAATTTTCAAGGGTGTTGTACCACCCCTTCTTCCCCTGACTTTGAGAACGTATTTAAAATACAAATATTATTTGACAAGGTGTTTATATTTAATGGTCAAGTTTTTAATGTATATTTTTATTCACGAGAATTATTTTCTCCACTGCTATCTTATCAGACGAACGGGTTTCTTTGAATTCGCCTTGCTTTTAATTTTATTTATTTCAAATGGAAATTCATTTCGAGTCCAGAAGCCAGTGCAGAAGGCCTCTCTTCTTGTATATTCGAGTGATTGTGCGTTCTTTGCTCGAATCTGCTTTTGTTTTTTGTTGGCTGACGTTGTTGAGAATATTGTTGGAACCTCCTAATACTCTCGGTAAGCACAATTAAAACATTTATTATTTCATCACATACTTTTAAAATTTTTACTTTACCTTACAGGGTATGGTCAAGAATTGTAATCGTGCATGAAAAAAGTGGTTTTTTAATTTTTTTTTTTGAAATATCTCAAAAACGGCTGAAACTATTTTGATTAAAAAAATTGAGCGAAGCCATGGCATTTTGGTCTACAAAAAAGCTCTAATAAGTGGATATCGAAAAAGTTATATTTTATTTATAAAATGTCGGTTAGTCTGTCTGTGCGTTAGTCTGTGCGTTACCAAATTTTTGTGGACGAGCTAGCTCAAAAACTAGTTTGAATATCGAAACCAAATTTCACACGTAGTTTTGGTCCATTGAGATTAAGAGCTGATTAGATTTTGGTGCATATCGACCCAAAATTGAAGGGGGTGGAGGGGGGGGGGGGGTTAAAAATTATAAATCTAGGCAGTTTAAGCAAACCCAACCAAATTTTGTATACATAATCACTGGGACCCCAGAAGTCTAAAAATGCAAAACATAACCGCCCAAAATGGGGGGGGTTGTAGGGTCATAAAATCAAAATCTTGGCCATTTACCAAACTCAACTAAATTTTGTATACATAATCAGTGGGACACCAGAAGTCTAAAAATGCAAAAAATAACCGCCCAAAATGGGGGGGGGGGGGGTTGTAGGGTCAAAAAATCAAAATCTTGGCCATTTACCAAACTCAACTAAATTTTGTATACATAATCAGTGAGACACCAGAAGTCTAAAAATGCAAAAAATAACCGCCCAAAATAGGAGGAGGGTGTTGTAGGGTCAAAAAATCAAAATCTTGGCCATTTACCAAACTCAACCAAATTTTAGTATACATAATCAGTGGGACCCCAGAAGTCTAAAATGCAAAACCCAACCGCCCAAAATGGGAGGCGGGGGTTGTAGGGTCATAAAATCAAAATCTTGGCCATTTACCAAACTCAACCAAATTTTGTATACATAATCAGTGGGACCCCAGAAGTATAAAAATGCAAAACCTAACCGCCCAAAATGGGGAGGGGGGTTGTAGGGTCAAAAAATCAAAATCTTGGCCATTTACCAAACTCAACCAAATTTTGTATACATAATCAGTGGGACCCCAGAAGTCTAAAAATGCAAAAACTAACCGCCCAAAATGGGAAGGGGGGGGGTTGTAGGGTCAAAAATCAAAAATCTTGGCCATTTACCAAACTCAACTAAATTTTGTATACATAATCAGTGGGACCCCAGAAGTCTAAAAATGCAAAACCTAACCGCCCAAAATGGGGGGGGGGGTTGTAGGGTCAAAAAATCAAAATCTTGGCCATTTACCAAACTCAACCAAATTTTGTATACATAATCAGTGGGACCCCAGAAGTCTAAAAATGCAAAACCTAACCGCCCAAAATGGGGGGGGGGGGTGTAGGGTCAAAAAATCAAAATCTTGGCCATTTACCAAACTCAACCAAATTTTGTATACATAATCAGTGGGACACCAAAAGTATAAAAATGCAAAAACTAACCACCCAAAATGGGAAGGGGGGGGGTTGTAGGGTCAAAAATCAAAAATCTTGGCCATTTACCAAACTCAACTAAATTTTGTATACATAATCAGTGGGACCCCAGAAGTATAAAAATGCAAAAACCTAACCGCCCAAAATGGGGGGGGGTTGTAGGGTCATAAATCAAAATCTTGGCCATTTACCAAACTCAACTAAATTTTGTATACATAATCAGTGAGACACCAGAAGTATAAAAATGCAAAAACTAACCGCCCAAAATAGGAGGGGGGGGGGTTGTAGGGTCAAAAAATCAAAATCTTGGCCATTTACCAAACTCAACCAAATTTTGTATACATAATCAGTGGGTCCCCAGAAGTCTAAAAATGCAAAACCCAGCCGCCCAAAATGGGAGGCGGGGGTTGTAGATGGTCAAAAAATACAAAATCTTGGCCATTTTACCAAACTCAACCAAATTTTGTATAACATAATCAGTGGGACCCCAGAAGTCTAAAAATGCAAAACCTAACCGCCCAAAATGGGGGGGGGGGTAGTGGTCAAAAAATCAAAATCTTGGCCATTTACCAAACTCAACCAAATTTTGTATACATAATCAGTGGGTCCCCAGAAGTCTAAAATGCAAAAACTAACCGCCCAAAATGGGGGGGTTGTAGGGTCAAAAATCAAAATCTTGGCCATTTACCAAACTCAACTAAATTTTGTATACATAATCAGTGGGACCCCAGAAGTCTAAAAATGCAAAAACTAACCTCCCCCTTACATGATTATAAATAATTTTAGAGGCCAGGTTGTCTGGTAAAGTCAAGTGGATGGCCACATCAGAACACGTCAGCTTATTTATTTATTTATTTTGCTTTTCGGCCCTTCTAGCCATCAGCCAAGTTACGATACTATTATTTAATCATGACTTCTATGTAGGGATCAGATTTTTAATACTTTTTATATTAAATTCAAATAAAACTGTGTTTAGTGGCCCTATTTTATTACAATGAATTGGCTAATGGGCCTGTGTGACGGAAAAAGGTAAAATATAAAAATTTATCTCCTATTTAAACCTTTATTTTAGGCAAAACATAAATCGATATTTAATTTTTTGAATAGAAATTAATTTTAATGAATAATTGAAAAAGTATGGTCTTTTTTTCATTTCAGAAATTTTAAAACAAATTTCGATTCCAATTTCAAGATCCAGATTATAAGAGAAATTTGTATTAATATATAAATAAATGAAAATCTTAAATAAAAATTCTAACATTTTTTAAAATGTGAACGTTTCAGGAGAATTTCTACTGTTATCACTGAAATTTTAATTATTTTTTTTTTTTATTATTCTCTATTAAAATCGTCTGTTTGTTCTGATGCCGAAATATATTTGTATTTCCCATGCGGAGAACGAACTAAATTTTTGCCTCTTTCAGAGCTTCCGGCTAAAAAATATAATTTTTATTTTTGAATGATTTGATTGATTTATTAATATAATACAATGTCAACCATTTTTTCCTTGGTACTCCCATGAGGCAAAAAACAAACCTCAACAAAAAACAACCCTTAAAAACAAGCTTTAATAGCAACATTCTGATTAATTATATTTAAAAAAAACTAGAAAACTCGTTTCTAAAAAGTACAAACTAATGTAATACTTAATCAAAAGTGTGGGGGGCAGAAACATGTACATTTAATTAATTTCGACAAAGTGCCCCACGCATTTTGATTATTCACATTATTTTGTACTTTTTAGAAGCATGTTTATTAGTTTTTTTTTTTTTAATTTTATTAAACCAATTATTTTACATTAATTAATGTATACATTGTATTTTAGCTTCGACTCCGGAGATTACTTCTCCACCATCGAGTGTCCTTTTGATCATCTTTAGTCCTTGTTTTTAATAAGAGGAAAAAACTAATTATAGAAAAAAAAATCTCTTTTCCGATAATAATTCCAATACCATATTGCGGAAATTAATCCATCCAATTAACCACTCCTTCCAATCCCTCCCCAATCCCGATCTATTAATTTCATTTAATTTGACTAGGTAGACTTAATTATTTTTATAGAGAAATGTTTGCGGAAATTAACAGAATAAAATTTATTTATTTTTATTATTTTTATATAATTTCATTTAAATTGAGTATTAGGTAAACAATTATTTTTATAGAGAAAAGTTTGCGGAATTTAACAGAACAAAAGTCACATTGATAGATAGCATAAATACATAGATAGATACATACAGGTGAAGCTAATAATTATAAAGCGTGTAAAAATAGACGAATCAAAGCCTATTTGCGTTCTACTGCTAAGACAGTTGTCTACATACAGGCGTTGCCATAAAGTGCTGACCTCTTGTGAGCTTTTTTCTACTTAAATTGTCTGCAGAGTTATTCGCATTATCCAAACATTAATCAAATTCATTCTCTAAGATGTTTTTTTTTTTTTTTAAATCTGTAGACGTACAAAAATGTCCTTATACATTTTGATTCTTCCACAAGATATTTTACATTACTAGAAATAGCTGTTACATATTAGGGGCTTACTTTTCTGGAACATACGATTTTATAAATAACAAGTGTTCACTTTTTTAATATTTAATAAATGTGCGAGTGAGCGATTCTTTCATTAGAATCTAATCGAGGAAAATTACTAAAAAGGGCGTGGATAGAATGATCTCTCTTCCTTTGGAGCAAATGCATTACGAAGATGCCGAATACAAGTCCACGCCTGTTTCGTACTATTAGAGATGAATTTCTTAATTTCTATTATTATAGGAACGTCCTTTGGACTCTAGGTAAGAAAATATTTAATAGAAATAAATATCAAATTTAAAATTATTAATTCACCGAAACTGCAAATAGAGTAGATACCGAGCCTTAAAAAAGTACTTTTTCTTTCCATTAATATAAGTACCTGGAGCCACCGAGCGATGCACGGTAACCAAACGCCCCCTGGACCCCCCCACCCAACCCAACAACCCCGCACCTCACCCCACCCCGGGATACCCACCATAGTCACCCCACCTCCTGCACTCCCCATATCCATCCCTACCCCGCACCCAGTTTTTGCATTTCTAGCTTTCTAGTGGTCCACAGATTATGTGTATATAGGTATATAAATAAATACCGTATAATTATTTTTTTTAATTAAATAGCAATTTACCGAGTTTTTTTAATCAATTAAATAAATAATAAATAATAATTATATTGAAACAATTTTTTTACATGAAATAATGTATACCTACATTGTATTTTTAGGCTTCGATTTCGGAGATTACTTCCCCACCATCAACTGTACTTGATCTTCTAGCTTGCGATAATATTTTTAGTAAGTGTTTTTTAATAAGAGGAATTTTTAATCAAGTTGCAATTCAAATATATAACAATATTTGGTATAAAGCATTAGTGGGTTTTGTAAAATTAAAAACCCAATTAATAAATAAAAAAGATATAGTTTTTAAGGAATTTGGTGTTGGTACTTGGTGAAACATTTTTTAAAATTATTGGATAAAAATACTTGGTAGGTTTCACATTAAGATATAAAAAAATAAAACGAATTTATTTTTAGAGAATCTTTAATCTCGATATATATATTTCAGGTGACTAACCCATCTTCAGGAGATACAGGAAGTAACTGATCTGAATAAGTCGAAATTAAATACAAGTCAATGGTAAAATTTATTTTTTTTTAAGATAACAAAAGAGTAAATATTTAAAATTAGTGGAGGGAGAAAAGGTAGGAGGTCTACTTTGGATTAATTTTGAATGGCCTTTTGAGAAAAGAGGATTTCAAATTTGAATACAACTCAATGGTAAAATTTATTTTTAAGATAACAAAGGGGTAAATATTTAAAATTACTGGAGGAGAAAAGGTAGGAGGTCTACTTTGGATTAATTTTGAATGGCCTTTTGAGAAAAGAGGATTTCGAATTTGAATACAACTCAATGGTAAGATTAATTTTTAAGATGACAAAAGAGTAAATATTTAAAATTCGTGGAGGGAGAAGTCTATTTTGTTTAATTTTGAATGGTCTTCTGAGAAATGAGAATTTACACACAAAACAAATTTGCAAATATTTAAAGAATGTAATCAATGATTGTACTTTTTTTAACTTCTAATTGATTATTTAGTATATTCGTTTTATTTGAGAGAGCTAATTTTATTTCAGTTGACTCTAAAAAAATCTAAACGTAAGCCCTTTCTTTCGAAATGTAACGGAACTAGGTGGCTAATAGAAGAGGTGTGTTTATTCAAATGTAGATGATTGGCGAAGGTAGAAGTTGATTCCATATTAATATCATCTGATCTGCTGAGACTATTAAAGGCTCTTTCATGTTCCGAGTAGCGAGTTCTAAAAGAGCGTCCAGTTTGTCCTATGTAGATTGCGTCGCAATTATCACAAGTCAATTTATATACCCCTGATTTATCTAATTTATGAATTTTGTCTAATTTATTATTAATTAGCTGTGAACCTAAAGTGTTTTTATTATATAAAGCAGGAGTTATACCAGACGTTTCTAAGATTTGAAGCTATAGGGTTTGTAACATGAGACTTCGAAAATGAAGGGAGTCTTTTAAATATTTTAACAGTTCCGGAATTTATTTGAGTGTATGAGCGATACTGTATTTTTTGCTTCGATTTTCCCGTAGATTTTACTTCATCCACCAGTTCGTTGTAGCCATTGTTCACAGCCATATTACAAATTACATTTAGTCCATTGTTAAAATCTAAAGTGTCCATTGGTATTGAAATAAGTCTGTAGATCATCGATATACAAAAGCCTCTGGCCGATAATTTAGTGTTCAGTACCGTGGTTCCCCGATCGAAGTCGATTGGTAATCAATCCCCTCCCATGTCACCGCACCTTTCATCGAGGAATTGTTGTAATTACAAAATATAATTCGTAATATAGCTAAGAATAATGGCTACAACAAACTGATAATTAATAAAATTTACAAAAAAATTAATCAAAAAATAAGTATCTCTCATACACACTCACTAAATTCCGGAACTGTTAAAATATTTAAAAGACTCCCTTCATTTCGAACCATGTTACAAACCCTATAGCTTCAAATCTTAGAACGTCTGGTATAACTCCTGCTTTATATAATAAAAACACTTTAGGTTCAAAGCTAATTAATAATAAATTAGACAAAATTCATAAATTAGATAAATCAGGGGTATATAAATTGACTTGTGATAATTGCGACGCAATCTACATAGGACAAACTGGACGCTCTTTTAGAACTCGCTACTCGGAACATGAAAGAGCCTTTAATAGTCTCAGCAGATCAGATGATATTAATATGGAATCAACTTCTACCTTCGCCAATCATCTACATTTGAATAAACACACCTCTTCTATTAGCCACCTAGTTCCGTTACATTTCGAAAGAAAGGGCTTACGTTTAGATTTTTTAGAGTCAACTGAAATAAAATTAGCTCTCTCAAATAAAACGAATATACTAAATAATCAATTAGAAGTTAAAAAAAGTACAATCATTGATTACATTCTTTAAATATTTGCAAATTTGTTTTGTGTGTAAATTCTCATTTCTCAGAAGACCATTCAAAATTAAACAAAATAGACTTCTCCCTCCACGAATTTTAAATATTTACCCTTTTGTCATCTTAAAAATAAATCCCACCATTGAGTTGTATTCAAATTCGAAATCCTCCTTTCTCAAAAGGCCATTCAAAATTAATCCAAAGTAGACCTCCTACCTTTTCTCCCTCCAGTAATTTTAAATATTTACCCCTTTGTTATCTTAAAAATAAATTTTAGCATTGAGTTGTATTCAAATTTGAAATCCTTTTTCTCAAAAGGCCATTCAAAATTAATCCAAAGTAGACCTCCTACCTTTTCTCCCTCCAGTAATTTTAAATATTTACCCCTTTGTTATCTTAAAAATAAATTTTAGCATTGAGTTGTATTCAAATTTGAAATCCTTTTTCTCAAAAGGCCATTCAAAATTAATCCAAAGTAGACCTCCTACCTTTTCTCCCTCCAGTAATTTTAAATATTTACCCCTTTGTTATCTTAAAAATAAATTTTAGCATTGAGTTGTATTCAAATTTGAAATCCTTTTTCTCAAAAGGCCATTCAAAATTAATCCAAAGTAGACCTCCTACCTTTTCTCCCTCCAGTAATTTTAAATATTTACCCCTTTGTTATCTTAAAAATAAATTTCAGCATTGAGTTGTATTCAAATTTGAAATCCTTTTTCTCAAAAGGCCATTCAAAATTAATCCAAAGTAGACCTCCTACCTTTTCTCCCTCCAGTAATTTTAAATATTTACCCCTTTGTTATCTTAAAAATAAATTTTAGCATTGAGTTGTATTCAAATTTGAAATCCTTTTTCTCAAAAGGCCATTCAAAATTAATCCAAAGTAGACCTCCTACCTTTTCTCCCTCCAGTAATTTTAAATATTTACCCCTTTGTTATCTTAAAAATAAATTTTAGCATTGAGTTGTATTCAAATTTGAAATCCTCTTTTCTCAAAAGGCCATTCAAAATTAATCCAAAGTAGACCTCCTACCTTTTCTCCCTCCACTAATTTTAAATATTTACTCTTTTGTTATCTTAAAAAAATAAAAAAATAAATTTTACCATTGACTTGTATTTAATTTCGACTTATTCAGATCAGTTACTTCCTGTATCTCCTGAAGATGGGTTAGTCACCCGAAATATATATATCGAGATTAAAGATTCTCTAAAAATAAATTCGTTTTATTTTTTTATATCTTAATGTGAAACCTACCAAGTATTTTTATCCAAAATTTAAATAAAGATAATTGAAAAATGTAAAAACAAACTTTTTTATTGAGATTTTCATCTATAAATAATTAATTTAATTAAGAAAAGATCAATTAAGATGAAATTTGTCGAGGTCCAGACCTAGCCAGATCGTTTTCTCATCCTCAAAACTTGTTAATAGAGTTGGTTTCATAAAAAATTATAAATGTTATAAATAATCCCGGGAATTACTTTTTTCTCGAGAAATCGGGAATAGATATTTTTCCAGGAAATCAGGAACGTGAAATCCCGGGAGAGCAACCCTAGTTCGTAGTAGAGTAGTCTGATTGGATGATTTGTGTCTGGCCTCTGGAATTCATCCGTGACGCACCTGCTGGCCTCCTAATTATCCTAATCAGATGTGAGTGATCCGAATTAGCAAATTAATTTATAATATTCAATTGCTTCCCGTATTGGTTGGCTAGTACTTGATTATAAATTAAAATTCGTCCATTAAAAATCAAGACGTGATTAGTCGTCACTTTTAGATAGATGGACATCAATCAATGCGCGGGCTCATTAAATCATCAAATTAATATATTATTTTTGTCTGTCGATGATTAATTAATTGCACTTTTGTCAAGAGTTTTGACCAGAGTTAATTTAACATCTGATTTAATATTCTCGTTAAATGGGAAAGCAGGTTTAGGGTGTTATTTTAAGCATTGAGTAATAAAGTGAAAAGTTTTTCGTAAATAAATAAATGTGAAAAAACAAACTTTCGGTGACAAATCAACTTGTGTGAGCATCACGCAACTTTCACATTAGTTTCTCCCTTATTTGAAATCATCATAGCAATTTTTACTTTACCATGCAGGGTATGGTCAAGTATTATAATCGTGTTTTTTTTCCTTCTTTTTTTCGAAATATCTCAAAAACGGCTTAAACTATTTTGATTAAAAAAATTGAGCGAAACCATGGTATTTGGGTCTACAAAAAAGCCCTAATAAGTGAACATCGAAAAAATTATATTTTTTGAGATAATAATTGTTTTGTCAAAATGTCTGTTAGTCTGGTTGTCTGGTTGTTAGTTAGTCTGTGCGTTACCAAATTTTTGTGGACAAGCTAGCTCAAAAACTAGTGTGAATATAGAAATCAAATTTCACACGTAGTTTTGGTCCATTGAAATTAAGAGCTGATTAGATTATGGTGCATATCGACCCAAAATTAAGCGGGGGTGGAGGGGTTAAAAATTAAAAATCTAGGCCGTTTGAGCAAACTCAACCAAATTTTGTATACATAATCCGTGGGCCCACAGTAATCTAAAAATGCAAAAACTAACCGCCCAAAATGGAGGGGGGGGGGTGTAGGGTCAAAAAATGAAAATCTAGGCCCTTATATCAAACTCAACCAAATTTTGTATACATAATCAGTGGGACCCCAGAAGTATAAAAATGCAAAAACTAACGGCCCAAAATGGTGGGGGGGGGGGGCAAAAAATGAAAATCTAGGCCCTTTTATCAAATTCAATCAAATTTTGTATGGTACATAATCAGTGGGACCCAGAAGTCTAAAAATGCAAAAACTAACCGCCCAAAGGTGGGTGGAGGGGTGTAGGGTCAAAAAATGAAAATCTAAGCCCTTTTATCAAATTCAATCAAATTTTGTATACATAATCAGTGGGCACACAGTAATCTAAAAATGCAAAAACTAACCGCCCAAAATCGGGGGCGTATGGTCAAAAAATGAAAATATAGGTTCTTATACCAAACTCAGCCAAATTTTGTATACATAATCATTGGGACCTCAGGTTGTATGGTAAAGTCAAGTGGATGGCCACATCAGAACACGTCAGCATATTTTCAATCAAATTACTTCAATTTAGATTTCCTCCAAGCCGTTTTGAGAAAATTAGAAAAAGCCAAGAGGCAAAATTGCAAAATACCAAAAATCTTCAAGAAAACACGTACTTCCAAACTCCTGATTTTGAACAAAATTTAGGAGTATTTCTTCTAGCCTTGTTTTGTTTTTTAATAAACTAATTAAACCTGTCGGACCAACCTTTGCTCTGCAATTTTTTGCTATTTTTAAAAGAAATATATTACTATTATTTTTAATTTTAAATTCAATTAAAAAGGTGTATTTTTTTGCAATCTGAATTAAATAAAATTGAAATAAAATTTAATTTATTTTTTGCCAACGCTTTGACGATTCTCGGGCCATCATCAAGGCGCATCACTGTGCACAAAGTTTTGAACTTAATTGGAATTAAAAATAATATTAATATAGGGGAAAGTTCCCACGTTGACCATTTTAAACCCTGAAAAAGGAGCAACGATTCTCCTAATCGTCTAATTTTTTAAGAGAATGAATAATATTATTTAATATGACGTTCTAATAAATTATTTTAATCGGATTAATTAATGGTTTTCATTATCCTTTTCATCAAATGATTTCTATCACTCCATTTTTTTAAATAATCCCTTAAATTAATTAAAATTTATTAAACCATTTATTTTACATGAATTTATGCATACATTGTATTTGAGCTTCGACTCCGGAGATTACTTCTCCACCATCGAATGTCCTTGATCATCTTTTAGTCCTTGTTTTTAATAAGAGGAAAAAACTAATTAAATAAAAAAACCTCTTTTCCGATAATTATTTCAATTCCATTATTCAATCTATCTTGTCGTCAATCCCATTAAATTAATTAAATTTCCTAATTTGAATATATAATAATATTTTTAATGAACTATTAATGGGTTTTAAAATTAAAAAAAACCATCAATTAGTTGTTTTTTTGCTTTTCGGCCTTTTTAGGCATAAACCAATTTACGATACTATTTTTTTTTTTAATTTGTCTCTAGCCGGATGCCTCGAGTCGGATTTGAACCCGGGTCCACTTGGTTAGCAGGCTGACACACTACCACCTAGCCTAACCAGACCCCCGACATCAATTAATTAATAAAAGAAAATCGAAAACAATTGATTGTAAATTTTTATTGACACACCCACTTGTAAAAAATTAGCCTAATTAAGAAAAAACATATTAAATTAAAGTTAACCGAAGATGAGGTCTTGACAGATCGATTTCTGTACCCAAAAGCCCCCTAGAACGTGATTTTCACCAAAATCGTTAGAGCCGTTTTCGAGAAACCGATTCTATATATTTAAAAGAATTGCTTATTTAATTTTTTAAATACCTGGAGACACCAAGCGATGCACAGTACCCCCTGACCCTCCCCTCCCAAAACCACATACCTCGCCCCCACCAATGCACCCCACACTCCGCCCCACCCCACCCCAACAGCGCCTCCCACCCCCGGATCACCCACAACTGCACCCCATCTCCTGCACCTCCCACATCCACCCCACCCCGCACCCAGTTTTTGCATTTCTAGCTTTCTAATGGTCTACATATTATGTGTATATTTGTTTACTCGTACACCAATTTGCCCACATTCGTTCATATTGATAAACATTATAAAAAAATAAATAGGAAAATAATAATAAAATAAAAAATAATCGTATAGGATCTGAAATAAAAACATAAAATTAAATAAGATTTGTTTCCATGTTATATAAAAAAACCCACTTCAACCACTTTATTTGTAAACACACCTGTAATGTTATGATTTAGACACCTGTTAATTAAAAACAAACCAAAATTTTTTTTTTTTTTTTTTTTTTTATAAATTTTATTAAACCAATTATTTTACATTAATTAATGTATACCATTGTATTTTTAGCTTCGATTCCGGAGAGTGTTTCTCCACCATCGAGTGTCCTTATTTATCTTTAGTCCTTGTTTTTAATAAGAGGAAAAATCTAATTAGATAAAAAAACCTCTTTTCCGATAATTATTTTAATTCCATTATTCCCCAATCAAGTCGATTGGGTCTCTCCTCTTCTCTCTCTCCTCCCCAAACCAAAAATTCCTAATTTTAATATAATATATTAATATTTGCTGTAACCTATTAGTGGGTTTTAAAATTAAAAAAACAATTAAAAATAAAAGATAATTGAAAAAAATGTAAACAAACTTTTTTATTAAGATTTTTATCTATAAATAATTACTTTAATTAAGAAAAGATCAATTAAGATTAAATTTGTCGAGGTCCAGACCTAGCCAGATTGTTTTCTCATCCTCAAAAATTGTTAATAGATTTTGTTTCATCAAAATCGGTAGAGCCGTTTTCAAAATAGAACAATGATACAAATATATATATACAAACAAATATATAAACAATTTTTGCTCGTTTAATAAGAGTAGATAATAATCTTATCATAAGATCCTTAGTTATCCGTCTATTTCGGCCAGTTTCTTTCCATTTTCATTTTTCACTTATAAATTCAATATTTCTACACGTTTCAAGCCAAGCATGCACCCTGATAAGCGATAATTCACTATGACTTTCTAGTAATATTTCATAATTACAATTTCAATCAGAATTATTATTGAATAATATGGATTTATATTTTTTTCCCGAATGTTATTCAATTATCTTGCATAGTTTAAAAATAAATGGCGATCAAATAATGGCTCGAAATGAATCGAATGAATCAATTGAGGCAATCCAATTGCTTCCATCGATTAATGTTACTTAACGCATTGCAAATGAAATAATTGAATTCGTTGATCAGCAGAGGATTGCAATTAGATTCGTTTCACTAAATACGCATTCAACGTATACATCAATCACATCAACATCATAAACTATTTTTAGAGCCTTAACACAACGGTAATATTAAAATGAAAGTTTATTTTTGCCGAGAGTAGCAGAATTTTTTATAAATTAAAGGAGACAATAAAAGAGTATGGCCTCTGCTGGAAAAATAAATGAATTGATAAAAATTATATTTTTTATTTTTATTCAAGATAATTTTATCTCCAAGACATTTAATCTGTATCATTGCTTATTTTGAACAAAATTCTGTTGATGTATACAACAATTCCTGTGAATCATTTGTAATAGACTGATGGGGTGGGTAAAGCCCCCGAAACTATAGTGTCGATAAATAAATTTAAAAAAAATTTCCAGCATCAGAAGATGGACTTTTTTTTATAATAATAATAAAACTTGAGTAAGATACGAGGTAGGTTTCACAAAAAAGAAATAAAACAAAATTGAGTTTTGAATTCGATATATTTCGGGGTTAGCCCATCATCAGGAGTCTAAGAAAACTGATTATATATTGGAAAAATAGTTTTACAAGTAACAATTTTTAAAAAATTTTTTAAATGTATGTGGTGAGGGGAAAGTAGGGGAAGAGGAGAAGTTGTTCTAAGAATTAATATTTTCTATTGAGATTTGAACTGGCTGAAAGGAAGCTATACGTGCTATTATAATAACGAATGGACAAGTACCTGAGAAGGTACAACTTGAAAGGTACATGAGAGAGTACAATTACCCTAGTATATTCAATGTGCGAACAATGGAAGGAATGTTTAGTTAATTTATTATAACATATAATCAATAATTGTATTTTTATACACTTCCAATTGATTATTTAAAATATTTGAATTATTAGAGAGGGCTATTTTTATTTCGGTGGATTCCAAGAGATCCAATTTAAGGCCTTTTCTTTCGAAATGAATGGGGATAGGGTTATTATTAGAGGTTGAATGGTTGGATTCATGTAAGTGAATTGCGAAGGCTGAGGTCGAATCTAAATTAATGTTATCGGATTTATTGAGATGATTAAGAGCTCTTACATGCTCGGAGTAACGTATTTTGAATGAGCGGCCTGTCTGCCCTATATAAAAAGCATCACAATCTTGACAAGTTAATTTATACACTCCTGATTTGTCTAATTTATCAATTTTGTCTATTTTATTGTTAATTAATTGGGAGCCTAAATTGTTGTTGTTGTATAAAGCAGGAGTGATTCCATATGATCTAAGGGTATAAGCTAATGGAGATGTCAGATGATTAGAAATGAAAAATTGTTACTTGTAAAACTATTTTTCCAATATATAATCAGTTTTCTTAGACTCCTGATGATGGGCTAACCCCCGAAATATATCGAATTCAAAACTCAATTTTGTTTTATTTCTTTTTTTGTGAAACCTACCTCGTATCTTACTCAAGTTTTATTATTATATTAAAATGTTTCACCTAGAACCAACACCGAACTCCTTAAAAGTTACTTTTTTTATTGTCTATCGGAAATATTTGTATTCTAATAAATATAAAGATATACTATTTGGACAGACGGCATTTGAAAGATAAATGCCGTAATGATGTATGCTGGCGCCTGTAGCAAACCACTAGATTTTTCTTTAACGTAGACGGATAAAAATAAAAATTATTTTACATGGACTATAAAATTTATTAAGGTATATATTTTATTTATTATAATTTCGATTATTTGCTCATAAGAATTGGATATTTACGTTAATTCGTCATTGATCATATCATCAGAACTTGACCAAATTAATACGGGACCACCCCTAAGGTACCCTCTTTCCAATATAAAAAGAATCATCGAAATCGGTTCATAAACAAAGAAGTTATGCCTAAACAAACATAGCAAAAAAGGTCCAATACCAATGAAAAAAACGGGACCAATCGGAAACTAGACTGAACCCAATGCAAAAATAATTTTTAAGAAAAAATAAAAACCGACTTCAA
This sequence comes from Forficula auricularia, assembly GCA_024734495.1. Taxonomy (NCBI): domain Eukaryota; kingdom Metazoa; phylum Arthropoda; class Insecta; order Dermaptera; family Forficulidae; genus Forficula; species Forficula auricularia. The sequence goes on from JALMQS010000128.1 coordinate 103,596, forward strand.
AAAATTAAATGCAACAAATAAAATACACTAAAAGGTATAAAACAACTATTATCCCATTTAGTTACAACTAAACGACGAAATATTAACATGAAATTACTTTTTGAAGTCGGTACCAAACAAACTATACCTATAAGCGAGCGTACCCGCCAAGCGTACTAAGTAAGATCTGTCGAGTGGGATTCATAAAAGGTATATGTTTGGCACCGACTTCAAAAAGTAATTTCATGTTAATATTTCGTCGTTTAGTTGTAACTAAATAAGATAATAATTATTTTATACCTTGTAGTGTATTTTATTTGTTGCATTTAATTTTTTGAAGTCGGTTTTTATTTTTTCTTAAAAATTATTTTTATTTTTCTCTTTTTAGTGATGTTATTAATAGTGATCATATCATCAGAACTTGACCAAATTAATATGACACCATCCCTAAGACACCCCCTATCGGATAAAAAAAGAACCATCGAAATCGGTTCATAAACAAAGAGGTTAGGTCTAAACAAACCTAATAAAAAAGGTCTAATACCAATGAAAAAAAAACGAAAAAAAAATCGGACCAATCGGAAGCTAGACTGGACCCAATGCAAAAAAAATCATCAAAATCGGTTAACAATTGGCGAAGATATCAGGTAACATATACACAAAAAAAAATTCAGTCGGTTAAAAAATTAAATAAATAAAAAAAAATCAAAGTGTTACCTTTTTATTTTAGTTTTTTGTCGAGAATCTACTTTATATAATAAAAATTAAAATGAGAACTTTTACTTCTGTAGATTTGTAATTGATATTTAACGAATTTCCGGAAAGAATAATTGTTTTCATTCGCAAAGGTTTAATCCACTTTGCTTAGAACTGGATTAATTAATTGAATCATCTTCGGGCTTCCTCGCAGCTACTAGTAAATTAATTAATTAACCCTAGTTACACTTAATTTCATTTCTAATCTGGATACGATTCTCTCTCTCTCTCTTTGAAGCTTTCATGCTTTATTCCTACTCCTACTACTCCTACTCATCATGCTATTTATCGAGAGTTATTTCAAATCTATTCACCGGGTACGATTTCAATAGTTACCCGAATAAGGAAATGTGAAAGGTTAAATAGAAGCAGAGAGCTTTCTACAGGGGATTTGTATCACGAACCAAACCACGGATTAACAGACTGATAAAGATCTATACGGGCAAGAGATATGGGTCCCTTGGATATATGTATACAGACCAGCACACCGAGTACAATTTGTTAAAAAAATCCATCCTAATTTATTTTACTGGGAAATAAACTGCTATGTCGCCCTACACATGGCTTACAATTAACCCTTTTTTATAACAAATGAACATTTTTTTTTTACATTTTGTTAATAAATAAATATCTACTCTTATTAAACGAGCAAAAATTGTTTGTATATTTATATATATATATATATATATATGTATCATTGTTCTATTTTGAAAACGGCTTTACCGATTTTGATGAAACACATTCTATTAACAAGTTTGAGGATGAGAAACGATCTGGCTAGGTCTGGACCTAGAAATTTTTTTTTTTTTTTTTTTTTTTTTTTTTTTTTGGCTTTTCGGCCTTTCTAGCCATAAGCCTAATTACGATACTAGTTATATATTTTTAAAATTTGTCTCTACCCCGGGGGTCAGATTTTAGCTGGATGCCTCGAGTCGGATTCGAACCCGGGTCCCCTGGTTAGCTCGCTGTCACGCTACCGCCTAGCCTACTGACCCCAGAAAACTTTCTTAATTGATCTTTTCTTAATTAAAGTAATTATTGATAGATGAAAATCTCAATAAAAAAGTTTGTTTACATTTTTTTCAATTATCTTTTATTTTTAATTGGTTTTTTTAATTTTAAAACACACAAATAGGTTATAGCAAATATTAATATATTTTATTAAAATTAGGAATTTTTTGTTTGTTTTTAATTAACAGGTGTCTAAATCATAACAAAACAGGTGTGTTTACAAATAAAGTGGTTGAAGTGGCTTTTTTTATATAACTTGGAAACAAATCTTATTTAATTTTATGTTTTTATTTCAGATCCTATACGATTATTTTTTTTATTATTATTTTCCTATTTATCTTTTTATAATGTTTATCAATATGAACGAATGTGGGGCAAATTGGTGTACGAGTAAACAAATATACACATATATATGTGGACTACTAGAAAGCTAGAAATGCAAAAACTGGGTGGGGGTGGGGGCGATCCGGGGTGTGGGTGGCGCAGTTGGGGTGGGGGTGGGGCGGAGTAGAGGTGCAGTGGTGGGGGCGAGGTGTGTGGTTTCGGGAGGGGTGTGGGGTTACCGCTGTGCATCGCTCTGTAGCTCCAGGTACTAAACTGCTATGCGCACTAGACATGGCTTACAATCAACCTTTTTTTATAACAAATCAACATTGTTTTTTTTATATTTTGTTAAAAAATGAATATAATTATTTTATACCTACCATCAGAAATCTATATAAGTTGTCTTTTGCTTGATGCAAATAAGCATTTACATTTAATAGTTGTATTAAAACAAAGGCCCTAGGACGATAAGCATATAAGTGAATCGTCCCCAGAAGGATATCTGGATCATCGTATGTTGGTACTAATAAGTAGAGACCGGATTTTTATGCAGTAAAAACTGTCAAAATATGCCATAAAATATACAGTTAAAATTGCTGAAATATGCAACTAATATGCAGAATATATGCAGTAAAAGATGGGAAAATAAATTTTTTTATTCACTAAAAATTTAAAATTGAAGACAAAAAGACTATATAATTGAAGGAGTGCTATGTAAGAAATAAAACCATGTGTCAAATTTGTACTTTTATTGCTTACAAATCGCACAAAATTCTCATTGGAGTATTAATTTTTTTTTAATTTATTTATTCTCACCCGGAACACAACCCATTTATAGACAGCAGATCAGTAAAGTGTTTGTAGTGTTAGTGAGAATTAGCCGGTCGAAATTTTATATGCTAGCAAGGACACGAGACCCTGCTTGAACATCGTCATAAATCAGCATAATAAATATAGTCAATGTTAACGAAAAAATACGGGTGGGGGGGGGGGGGTAAGTTTTTATTTAACAGACACGATTGTATTGTACTTTTTTTTGTGAAACCTACCTCGCATCTTACTAAAGTTTTATTATTGTATTGTACTCCTTCTTTTATTTTTTTTTATATTAACAAGCTTTTCATATTGACGTACCTACAAATAATAAACTAATAAAATAATGCAAATATTTGACCGGCTCTGATCCACTAATTTACATACACTTCCACACACATACGACCACTCAATGGCGAAAATCGGCTATAGTTACCTATAGAAGGCCGAGACCTATAGAAAGAACTCAAAAGGGGCTCCC